>CAUHTR010001847.1:0-32355 GCA_959609185.1 Schmidtea polychroa | reverse complement strand
TATTTATTTATTTTTTTTGTTATGCTTATTTTACTGTCCCATGCTAACCACTTCATCCGAAAACTGCCTTCTGTTGCAATATGTTAAAAAAAAATTTTTTTTATAATGCCGTTTAAAATTCCTCTAATGGGTAAGTTATTTTATTTTATTTTACTGTAATAATGATACCATCATAATAAAATAATCAATAATAACAGAAACAATACTAATAATTATAATAATAATAATAATAATAATAATAATAATAATAATAATAATAATAATAATAATAATAATAATAATAATAATAATAATAATAATAATAATAATAATAATATAATAATAATATTAATAATAATAATAATAATAATAATAATAATAATAATAATAATAATAATAATAATAATAATAATAATAATAATAATAATAATAATTTTTAATAACGATACCACTTTTAAAATTTAACACGTATTGATAATAATGATAATAAAATAATTAAAATTTTAATACATATGATAATGATAATAATGCTGATAATTAATATGCTGTTATAATAATTCTAATAAAACAATGATAACGATACTCATAACAATATTATAAAACATCAATAATAATAATAATTATTCTCATATTGATGATGATAATGATGACAATAATAATCCCGATAATTATTACAAATAATAATAATAATAAAGCTAATAATAATAATCCTTGATATAATAATGATAATTAAGAGTACCAATTACGATAATAATTAATAACAATCAAAATTATGGTAATAATATTAATAATTTAATAATAATAATAATAATAATAATAATAATAATAATAATAATATTAATAATAATAATAATAATAATAATAATAATAATAATAATAATAATAATAATAATAATAATAATAATAATAACAATAATAATAATAAAATTAATAAAATTAATAATAATAATAATAATAATAATAATAATAATAATAATAATAATAATAATAATAATGATAATTGCCGCTACTATAATGATGATAACTATAGTAATTATACTTATAGCACAATAACAATAATAATAATTATAATAATAATAACTTTAGAAATAACAATTATATATTATTACCCATTCCTCTTCATACATTGGTTTTATTATTTGTATCAATATTTTTCAAATTACCTCGCACGCTGGTTAGGCCAGGCTGCAGGCGGCGAGGTAATTTTGCCATGAAGTCTTTAGATCCCGCAGTTCGTGACCTGGAAACTTCAAGGCCTTTCTTATTAATTCCAAAATTATATATATATCTATATTATATATATATATATATATATATATATATATATATATATATATATATATATATTTATTTATTTATTCATATTTTTATTTATTTGAGTAGCTCCCCATAGGGTTCTTACTACAACCGTATTGGTATTAAAAATTTTTTATTATACTAATAATACCATATTTTATTGAATTAAATTTTACAACTATATTAATTGCTTATGACTTAATTGATTATTGATTTTTGTTACCTTTACTATTTAGTTTTTAATTACCTTATTAAGCTTGCGTTTATTATTCATTTAATGCTTTATAAAGATTTTTCTGGGTACAAAATAAAGTAATTGAGGATACTTAAATTTTATTCGGATACTGTATTATGTTTATTGACTTCCACTTCAGCTCAATTAACGATACCTTCATTCCTTCGTTCCCTATTCTCATCCGATTTGAATTTTTAAGTTTTCTTTAGTCGTATTGATTTTCCCATTTTTTCTGTTAAAATTTTGTTAAGTCATCTGAAAACAACCATACTCTTATATCCCAATTCTCCTATCAGCAATGCAACCGCTCAACCCGTTTATTCACATGAAGGATAACACGAAGTCACATTACAAAATTATTATTAGTCATTTTGAGCATAATCATAAAAGGTATAAAAGAAAGAAATATTCTACA
Organism: Schmidtea polychroa; assembly: GCA_959609185.1. NCBI lineage: Eukaryota > Metazoa > Platyhelminthes > Tricladida > Dugesiidae > Schmidtea > Schmidtea polychroa. The sequence continues at coordinate 30,430 of CAUHTR010001847.1, read as the reverse complement.
ATATCAATATCATGCAATGAAATCATATCTTACTACACCCGTGTCTCTAACCACATTGATCTCCGGGGATCCGAATACTGAAAGTCATATATATGATTGTCCTTCATTTCTATAGTCATAGTGATCACAATGTAAATGAATAGAATGCCAATAAATAGATTCTCTTTCCAGTTTAATGATAGACTGTTGTTTTTTTTACACGTGAGAATGCATAATTCTCGTCATAAATTCATTTGATGTTGCTTTTGGTTTTGAATTTTGAAGGCTACCCTTTGTTTGTTGTAGATGTCCGTCCAACACTACCTGAATTTTATCCTTTATAAAAACATTTACCCTTTTCCTACCTTTGTCTTGTACGATACAATTATTTCTTTATAACTCTGCATTTGAACACGATTTCTTTTGTTATTAACGTATTTTGTTTCAGCTTTAGATTCTAATTTTGACCAATGATTGTTTGTACAGGTTTCATAACCATGAAGAGGTTCCTGTAGATTCCCATTTTTGACAAAAAAATTTTCTTTTACTCAAAGTTTCAATTATCTGGTTTTGGAAAATTATTTTGATTTTCTGCTGTTCTTTGGCTGTCCAATACATATAAATTTTCTTCATCATCGGCTCAAATACGACAACATTCCTCCACCCTTTTGTCCAAAGATGAATGTGTATGAAATTATACAGTTCTTGAATTGTCTTTAATTTTGTCGCGAACTGCCAATCCACCATAGAATAAACTTTCCCAATAATCAGAATAATCTTTATTTGAGTGCAATCATATGCAAATAACGAAGAGGTTTTAGTTATAATTGCACATAATATTAACACGTTGACGGACACTTGCGTCTATAGCCGTCAAGGCGAAGTACACTATGTGGCATGCCGGCAATAGCCGTCAAAAACGAAACGGTTTTTTTAGACACTGCGGCTATAGCAGCACAAATGTGCATTTACCGGCGTACAAGTAGAAGCCTAGTGTCATGTTTTGGAAAAATTTTTTTTAGGTTGAGGTTAGGGTTAGGGTTAGGGTTGTAACACGACTTACAGGTTAAGTATGCACGTGGTAGTGCGATCGTGTTTTCTCTAGAATTTATAGTTGTTATTGATACATTTAACGATAATTATTGTTTATACTGGTATGTATTTGTTTATTATTGATTTTACACTTTAAATAGAAATAAAAAAAATTAAAATTTAGTATTTTTTGATACATTTAGCGATAGGGTTAGGGTTATACAGTTTACTTTTTGTTTTTTATGATTTTCATTTGAAATATAAATAAATAATAATAATGTAAATAATAAATATGTATATAATATACAATAAATAATAGTAGTAATATAAAATAAAATTTGAATGTTTTATTCAATATTTTACAGAAAATGACCAGAACAGGCAATGAGTAGTGGGTCAAGCAACAGTGAATTTGAATCTGATGCTGACAGTGCTGAAAATAACAGTTCGGACAGTGAAGATAATGAATCAACTTCAGATAAGGAATATGAAGCACCAGAAGAACCAGAAAATGATGAGACATGGCATACCAATACAACACCTATAAGAAACTTTTCTTTTGATGCAGATGCGGCTGGGATTCTTTTGGATATAGACGAAAATGCTTCTCCAATTCAGGTTTTTGAAAAAATATGGGATGACCAAGTAATGGAAATGATTATAAAATCTACGAATAATTATTGCATAAAACTTTGCAATCAAACACGGCCACATACAAGGCATAGTAGGAAGGCAAAATTCAAAAATATTGATACGATTGAAATGAGAAAGTTTTTAGGTTTGTGTTTGCTTCAGTCCCAGCTAAAATTTTCTAGCATTAGAAAACTCTTTTCCGTTGATGCATTACATTATCACCCAGCATTTCCATCGCAAATGTCTGGAAGAAGGTTTGAGCAAATATTGAGATGCTTTTGTGTAGAAGAAGAAAATTCAAACGACCCTTTGAGGAAAATAAAAATATTTCTTGATTTGCTCATAGAAAAGTTTACGAATGCATATGCACCAAAAGAAGCATTATCATTAGACGAATCTTTATTATTATTTCGAGGAAGGCTTTCTTTTCGCACGTACATGAAAGGCAAAAAGGCAAAATACGGAATTAAATTGTACGAACTTTATTCAGCCCAAGGTTATGTTTTGAACATAGAAATATACGAAGGCCATCAAGAAAACGATGAAAATATGACAACTATTGAAAGTCTTGTGATGCGATTGAAGCAGTCATATTTAAACATAGGCCATCATTTGTTCATGGATAACTATTAAAACAGTCTACCATTATCTAAAAAATTATTAAGCAAAAAGACACATGTAACAGGAACTCTTCGTGTAAATAGGAAGGGTCTGCCGCAAGAAATAACACGTCGTAAGCTTAGAAAAGGAGAACATGTATGGCGACGCCAAAATCAGACATACGTGTCCAAATGGAAAGATATACGAGATGTGCTATGTCTAACAACAGCTTACCACCCAAGTATGATAAATACAGTTAACCGGCGACAACAGGAAAAGAAAAAACCAATTGAAATAGTGAATTATAATCAGAATATGTCAGGTGTTGACAGAGCAGATCAGATGATGTCCTATTATTCCTGTCCACAAAAAACAATTCGATGGCATAAAAAGGTAATCTTTCATCTACTGGATGTAGCAGTGTGGAATGCTTACTATGCTTTAAAGAAAAGACAGGTTCTAAAATGAAGTTTATAGAATACAGGGAAGCAATCATACGATCTCTAACTGGTATAGATTATAAACAGGATGGAAGGTCTTTGGTTCAATTTAAACGTGCACGAATCCAAACCATGTAATCAACAACAATGGAACACAGCATTTTCCTGAGAAAATTACTCCTCCTGAAAATTATAAGCGAAAAACATATTTTCAGCGTTGTAAACAATGTTATAAACAGGGAATAAGGAGGGAAACATCATATTGCTGCAAGAATTGCATGTCAAAACCTGCACTGTGTCCTGCACCATGCTTTGAAACATGGCATACCGAAAATAATGTGTAATAATTATAAAATTATAATAAATTTTTTTGTTATTTATTTATTTTTGTTTGATTATAAACAAATATTTCGTGTAAAACTCACAAAAATACTTCGTTGCACACAAAAAAATTGCTTATTTGAGCCATTAAACCTGTCCTTTACATTTTTAAATTACCTTATTAAAGGTGCTAAATTAGTCAAAATTAAGTTTATTTAAGCAGAAAGAGTAAAACTATACTTCTAATATTCTAAAAATTACAAAAACATATGGTGTCAATTTTCGAACTTCACTTGTTTCTAATGTCCGTCAATGTGTTAAGATCATAAACATTAAAAACGGAAATTTTACGGGTTTTCTTTTTAATGCCCCATCATAGTTTTCTCTTACTTCAACAACTGGTTTCATTTTTTGTTTAATCAGCTTTTCCCAGCCTCCATTCTCTTTTATACATTTGCCAACATACTTATGTAAAACTCTACTCGCCGTTTTAATTATTTCCTCTGGTTTTTCTATATCTGAGAATCGTATGTTCCGATTTCTAACAATATATAACTCATAATTGTTAATACCATTTCTCTATCCATTTTCCTTGTCATCATCTCAGTTATCACATTATCATCGCAAAATTCCATACTTTCTTTTGCTTGTTTTAACACTACACAAAATCTTTTTAATTTTCTTTGCAATTTTCCTCACATATTTCTCTACTTGTAATCTCTCAGTTGATTCACCATATAATTCATTTACTAGAGCACGTACAACTTTCTCAGTTTCCTTTGAGTCTTTCTGATCTTTCTTCTCTTGAAATTTCTGTATTATTTTACATCTTATTTCATGTTATTTATGTATTAAAATAGAATGTGTGATGTAATAGAGTTCTTACTTATTCGAAAGTATCAAAGATTTCCTCGGTGTTATTTCGTAAGGAAAGTAGTAGATAACATAATAACTTATGTTGGGAGGATTTGATGAAGCATAGGACGAAGAAGAGGATGTTATATAGTGATTATTATAAGTTTCCTGAGAAAATTTCTCAGAAAATTTCTCTTCCTTCTTCCGAGCCGGTCTGCAGTCGATCTACGGTTGTTTAAGTGTGTGTTCGAGTCTGATGCGAGTTACTTCGCCTGTGCGGCACTGAATCATCGAGGTTCTTATCGATTGAGATAGTGCGATTTTCTTCCCTGTCAATTTCTGACGTGGCATTTTTTATCCTATTTTGATTTTCTTTACCGTAGGATTCCGATATTACTTGGATTATCTGTTGCAACCATAGCACGGATCAGCATAGGCGTTCCACATGTAGACAATGTCAGCGGCTATCCGTGGGCCACAAAGGTCATAAAAAATATACCGATAAACGGTGTAGTAAAACTACTCCAATTGTAGATCGCAATCAGTTTAATATCTTGTCAGTCGAAGTAGCTAAGGGACGAAAAAGAAAATGATATAGGTTGTTTACTGCCGAAAGGCAATTTCTAGAATATTCTATGCTGTTTTAAAAATTATATTAAAAAATTACTAATTAATTTAATTTTTATGTTATTTCAAGTTAGTTTTTTGCTAATTTAATTCAAAAATATCTTTTAGTTAATTTCCACAAGCTACTTGGTTGCAATGATGGATTTCGTCAGTTTTATATAATATTCTAGTTTGTTGTTCATTTCTATTCGATATTTTAGTCCTAATTAATTTTCCGATGATATTTTGTGAAAATCCTTTTAAATTGCATCTGTAACTATGTTGTGTTTGAGTCTGTTTCTCACACTACTTACTTTGTTTTATTTTATTTTACTTTTGTGTTTATCATTTTGATGTTATGTAAATTCTTTTTGGTTGTATTTAATATATGTTTTGACGTGTTTTCGTTTGACTCGACTTGATGTTGTATCTATGTGCTATGCTTCGACGCATTCCGTCATGTTACCTATAGGTCTGCCTAAAATAAGTTTTTACCCAGCAATAAATGTTGAGCCAGAAGGCCTATAATTATAAAAATTGATTAATTAAAAAGCAATCGGAGAACACCCCGCGTACGAATCCAAGACGCACAACCACATACGACGAATACAAAAATTACCACAACAATAAAAGGGAGTACCCACTAGACAACCTCAGCACTCACCCGGGAGATGTAGTATCATTTATAAAATTCCAGAGTTCAAAAAATTAAACCGAGTTAAAATATGGTTAACGAGGATATAGAAACTTGATTGCTTCAATCCATGTTCTTCATCATTAATATTGCAATTCAAAGTTAAATTCTAAACCCTCGAAATTCCGGTTGGAAGTTCATAATATAAATGCCAATAAATATTGTTGAATTTTTTTTTGAACAAATTTGATTTGAGTAGTTTACAAACAAATAATGTTTTCCCTTTACCACTAGGGCCAACGATTTGGTATACAGCATTATTTCTTAATTCCATTTTTTAATTTTAAACTACATAGTTATTGTTTATATTGATAATTTAAATGAACTAGTTTTTAAAATATATGTATCTGAGTTTTATAATTATTTCATTAAAATGCATTCAAATATCAATTAGAGAGAAAAAGCTGATGTATCAAAAATGATATATCCAAAGGGAAAACCGCAACAACTTATCAATAGAAATAACAAATATCCCATATTATATTTCAAAACTGGTAAATGTAGAATAGTGGGGTGTGAGGAAATAATCAAAGCTAGTGAATATAATGTTTATGATTTAGAAATACAATCGATAACAGTAACTTCTTATATGGGTTTTTCGTTAAATTTAAATAATTTGGCTAAATTAATACCATGCGTTTACGAACCAGAATTATTTCCAGCTTTCAAATATATAAAGTATAACCCAATATGTGTTAATATATTCGCTAGTGGTAAGATAGTAATTCTTGGAATAAAAAATATTGATTACAAATGTATAGTAAATAATTTGAAATTAAATCAATAATTGAAGGAAAAGAATTTTTAGATTTTTTATTATCACTTAATTAATTATTTAAAATATTATGTGATTGCAAATTGAGTGCAACTGAAATGCATCTTTCTGATTTGTCGAAATTTAATTGGCTGTTGATTATTTAAAACAATCTACTTAATTCAATCATTCATTATTTCAAATAATGTACAATATTACAAGCGCTGCAAAAACAATGACTGAGATTGATCATTATGGTAAATTTTTTAATTTATTAATTACATTTTTATAATTATTTTTCCCAGATGAATATACAGGTTAAGGTTGTCATGTAGTAAGTTTTTGATTTATTATTTAATTTAATAATGTAGTTCTGTTCAGGTTAATCGAATTGGAAAAAATATATTGGGAAATGAATTTTTAGGAGTTTTTCCTCTCAATAAAATACCTTATGTGAGCAATAATCAAGCCATAATCGTCAATATTCATTCGTCTCTTCTTGGTGGAGAACATTGGATAGCTATAAATATGAAACCTGGTAATATAATCGTATTCAATCCTATGGGATTCTATTACCTTGCTTTGTTGATATCAAAACTGCAAGCAATAGGCGTAGCCAGGCCTGGGCAATCATGGGCAGTGCCCGGGTTGCACAGCTTTTGAAAAATAAAAGTCTTTATTTTCAGTCCATTGAAAAGCAAATGAATCATTGCGTTCGCAGCCTCGTCGGTACGCAAAGCCGTATCCCTAGAACAACAATGTTGCGGTCTTGTAGCAGTAAAGCGTGTTGCTAGTCTCAAAGTTACTAAATTAATCACAGCACGCCTATCAATTAAACAGCCAGCAAGTCGCAAAAAGCAAACGATATTGCAGGATAAAGATGTTTGGCCTATTTGATTAATAAAAAAATAGGCAGGATATAATATGATTGTACAAACACCGACGAATAAAGCATCTTTAATAAACTGGTAATGAATAAAACAGTCAGGCATACGCAACGTAGTAATGCACATTAATTTTGTGAAATTTGAATATTATGCTGATAAATATTAAGTAAAAATTTGTAAATAAGTAAATAACTTTAATTTTAATAGGATAAATAAAAAAATCTACAATAATTTTAAAAAAAATAAAAATATTGTAACCATGGCCACTCAAGACCGAAGAAAGAAACGAAAAGCGATGAGTTAGCAGTAGCGTCATCGGCGGTGCATAAATTGTCAGCGTTCGGCTTTAGCAGCAATGCAAAAAAGAACGACACAGCAGTCTTACGCTGCGAAACATCGGATGACACAGCTTCTGGTTCTACATCAAACTCGAATATTGATCAGCAAGTCAATCGTTACCTCGATATTACAGTGATAAACTCGGGAAATGAAGTAAACGAACAGAATAAACAATTTAACCTCTCCAAAAATTTCCAGAGGACATTTCCAAGGGCAACAACGTGTCCCCGTTCAACCAACCTCACTTATATACTCGTGGAGATATTTTGGAATAACCAAATCAGTAAAACGTCGTTTTCAAAATTGTTTTATTGCGGAATTTCTGTGGATGGAATATTGTGTTGACAAGCAAACGGATTTTATTGCAACATCACATCAATACAAAACGCAAATTTTTTTCCCAGATTTGGACAGAATGCTAAAGGAGCGACAGCGTCGTTTTGCGCCAGGTAATGAAGTCGTATACATTGGAGTTAGTGTGTTAGCCCTGACATCAGAATCGTTTCTCGAAGTGTCAATACTATATCGATAATATTCAGATTAATCTTTTAATTCTATTCATATTTTCAAATAATATTATTAATACAATATTCCATAATGTCGGCTTAATTACAGGCTAGATAATTCTTCAATTTATTAGTCGCTATTTGGTACATTAGCCTACTTAAGTTACATGTTGGAAACTTGGAACTGAGTAGATTATTATGTTGGAACTGGTTTGACTGAAGATTTGATTACATTTCAGACAGTCTGAATAGGCATCTATCGTTAAGTTTTTAATGCTAATGTCATTATTTTGTAGAAATAAAATGTTGAAAAAATATAATAGTCAGTGATTTTGATTTAGTATTGTGACTATTGTTACTATTGTCATAGTCTAGTCACTAATCAGTGACTATATTATAGTCACTGACTAGACTAAGTCGATTAAAATACTCACAATATTCACAAAATTGGGAATTTATACGCAATATTGAATTATTAAAATAGCTGATATTTATCTCGAAATAACTAATATTAGGTATTAGTTTTGATATTCAAAAGATAGTAAATCAAAAATAGTAGTCTCTACTTTAGAATGTAAAAATTGCAATCTAAAATAATTATTCATATTTAAAATTATGAATATTGTTTTTTTTTAAATTATGAATATTTTTGTGTTGAGCAGCTGCCTGGGCTGCATTATGACTGTGACTGCGCCACATGTGGTCAACACTGTTTGGCACGGTTTTTGCATAAAAAATTTGATTTTTAATAAATGTATACTGTAATAATGCTTTGCTATTATATTATCATTTTTAAAATATTATTTTAATTAATAGGAATGATTTCGACAAAGATATGTTCAATGTATGTAAAATATGAGAAAAAAGAGGTGTAGAATGTGGTTAAAATTGTTGAAATTAGTATTTTGAAGCTCCTAATTTGGAATTTGAATCAGCAAGGGGGTTGGGTCTTTTGGTATGAAGCCATAATCCCTATAACCTTCACTATTTGGGAATGAAGAGAATTAAAGAGAAAATGGTGTTGTCCAGCAATTAGGTTACACAATTAGGTAGATCTATTGCTGGATAATCAGCATACCATCACGGTGAAGCATCTTTGATGTCAATAATAAATTATTTGGCTCAAAATTTCATCGGTAGCAATAACATCAATCTTTTGATGCCAAATAGTCAGTTTGATACTTGATCTAGCACAAGACTTGATGATTAGAAGACTTTCAAGCAGAAAACTAAACGATCCTGGAACTGATTTTCTTAGAGCTTTAAATGCTAGTGCAAGCCGATCGAAGCCCTTCGGACAGTACTCAGGCTGTCGGTTCCACCATCGGGACGTTGTCTACTATCGGTTCCACTAATCCTAAAATGTCTGTAAATTTTAGTGCGCAACTGATAGAAGCCCTTCGGACGTAGGTAATTCGTACAGAAGACCTTCGGACAGTTCACGAAGTTTACCACAGAATGTTCCACACGGAGTTTCCAATTGAAATGGCTTTCATCTCGCACAAAGCGGTCTCTAGGAACAGACTCTCTAAAAACTTGTATGTTGTAATTCTCGTTGATAAAATCTACCAAGAATTTCTTCACCATTCAAATCATATAATTTATAAGTAAATGGTTTTGTGTTATAGATCTTCTTGATTATAAATATTTGTTTTGACCATGAATGGGTCAAACTTATTTTTCCAATTTAAATATTTTAACTATGTTTCCTACCTTGTATTTTTGTTTTTCTGTTATGTCATCATTAGCATTATTATTTTCATCTGTAATTTCTCGAATTAAATTAGGATTGTCGTTTGCTTCTTTTGGAGTCGTTTTTATTATTATAAAAATTCATTAAATCTTGTAATACATCAACCCAAATTCTATTTCCTCGCTTTGTAAATTTTTTATTCATTAAGCTTTTAAGTGTTCGATTAAATCGTTCAATGATTGGATTGTGTGATGGACCTTGTGATCTTTCATCCGGTTGATAAAAAGTTGAATACATTTCAATTTCGTTTTCTTGACAAAAATCTTGAAATTTTTTGTTATAAAACTCTGTGCCGTTGTCAACATATAATATGAAGACTCGAATAATTTTTCAAATGCATCTTTTATTGTTGATCCTTTTTTAACTAATAATGGAATAGCCCAAACATATCTAATATATAAAGCAATAACTGTTAAAATATATTTATAATTTTTATTATTTTTCGAATTAAATCTGCTGACAAAATATCATCTTTATCAAAAACTTTATCAAAAAAAGTCCATTGCTGTTTTTACAATCTTTCTCTAAAAGTTGGGTCGTCTCATTCATGTCTTGGATTAAATCTATATCAGCTTTTTATCTTGATCTTATATCTTCATCTCTAAATCATGTTTATAAGCTCCAACATCAACTCTATCAAAAGGTAACGATGCTGGAAGTGGTTGATCATTTTCATCAAGTCTTAAATCTAAACGAGTTCCAGATCCTGTAAATGAATGAGATTTTAAATGTCTTTCACCAGGATATTTTTTAGTTGTGAAAGGTTTAAGGATATTGGATACAAAACTAGAAGACTGAAGATTTCCTTCTCTTCCTCTAGACTTTTTAGTGTAGGAACTTCGTATCCCAGGAACTGTAGACCTTCGGATAAACAAAGTCCCGATAGAAGAGCTTTAGACTTTTCATGTTTAACTTTATGAAGTATTTTTATTGTATAAATTTATTCTAAATCTTATTCTAAACTCTAAATCAAATCTGTTCTCTGTAAGGTCTCTAGATATGTCTTATCGGTGGGTTAACGTGTGAAAGCACAAATATTTCTAACAAACAAAAAAAACAGTAAATAATAATGCAACTCACTGAAATGTTTTTTTGGAAAAATCTTTATTGGAAAAATTCGCAGAAATAGCTGGGGTAAACTGGAGGATATATTATCTGTTACAAATACATTAAATATAGGCTGGGTAGTTGAGAGTGAAGATTCAAGATTTGATGAAGTCACTCAAGAAATTGGTGATGATGACGATACTCAAGAAATTGATGGAGAATACACTGAAGATGAACCTAACGATTGTATAGATCATTTCGTTGAAAATATTATGAAATGTGGAGATGACGATTATGAATGTTAATAAATGTTAAATTTTATTTTAATACATAAGCGAAAGAATAATTAGATTTTTTATACAAATATTTTTAATTAAAAAAAGGAAATCATATAAATATATAATAAATGTAAAGTAAGAAGTTGTTTTATAATAAATATTTATTAAAAAGAGAGTTTGAAGACTATAAATCAGTAATATATCGATGTTTGTTGATACTCACGAATTTTCGGCACTGCCTTTTTCAGGTGAATTTCAAAGAAATTTTCAAAAGAACTTTCTTTTTAATAAATTCAATGGAAAAAATAATCAGTGGTGAAATTGAAAGAAATAAAAGTTCTTATAATAATAAAATTATTATTTATTTAAATATTTACAAAACATATAAAATATAGCAACTCCTGTTGCGAGTTTAATATAATTTTTGATTTTGGTTTTGATCTCATCTGTTTCTTTCGTATTGCGGGCGAGTTGGACAATTGTAATCCATCCACCATTGGCCTCTATTCACGATGAAAACACAAGGAATCTGATACTTCATAAAACTGAGAAAAAGAGTATGCCTTTTCCTGTATTTTGAAAGCATGCACGTTGAATCCAAAAGGTTCCATTGTTTCAGCATGAATATCAATATTTCGGATCCAGACTTAGATAAACCTAGGTCTCGCACAAAGAACGGGTAATCGAACTAGAAACTACGTTGAATAATTTGGAAGTAGAAATCAGATATCTTACGGATTTGATAGACGAGGAACTAAATATCTCATGAGCTTTGAGACTTGATGTAAACTAGCTACGACAACAAAGTAAAATGTGGATTCCCATGGGTCCGCAAATCAACGTTATAATACAAAGAGTAGAGATTGACGAAGGATATGAAGAATTGGAAGAAACATGGGTGTAAAGGACCAAAATTGTGATTATATATGATGAATAAGAAAATAATGTGAACATGTGATGGTATATTTATTATTAATATTATTATTAGAAATTAAGGAAAGTTGTCAAAATGTTGGATGTTAGTGGTAATCAGGAAATGAATATTGATATTATGCCCAAAAATGACAATAATTATGTGAATGTGTCCAAAAATGCCAAGGACTCTACGGCTATGCCTGTGAATGTGAATATGTAAATATGCTAAAGATGTAAAGTTGCTAATATATCAACCAACAAGCCCATATCGATGCACAATAAAGATAAATAAGTTTTAACCCAATAAACGCCAGAATTTAAAATTTTTAAAAATATATTGAATCGACAATTTAATTTAATCATTATTTTTTTCTTATTTTTTTTATTAATAATACGCGACTAGAGGTATGCATTTAAACTAATAAAGTGTGATGATATCATCAACATCGTCACTGGCTCTAAAAACTTTATATATTCAATACAAGATACGTTTTAATGAAACGTTACAATTGATTAATAATTTGTGCATGTCGTTTTGAATGTTCTACACACATATGTTACATTAAATTTGAAATTTTCATCAATTTAGCATAGTTTTAAAGAATTTTCTAGTATAATGATGAATATAATTTAATTCTCTATAAATTAGTCTAAATATAATTTTATTTGCAGGCTTAATTTGTTTTAATTATTGATTTTTCTCTATGTTGTGGTTTTGTTGATAAATAAATCAAAGAATAGTTATGACTTTCTAGATGTATCCGTCAAATATCTAATCAATTCTGCATGCATTATATTTTGTTTTAATTATTGAATCTTTAATCTAATAACTTTAGTTTTATTGTCATTGTTAAATAAGTCATCTTTAGCGTCAAAATGTGTTTATATATTTATATTTTAAAATACCGCAACGTAATTACTCAGATTTAATTGATCAGAATTTAATTAGGTGTAATATATAAACAGTAATTTTTCAATTGTTTGTCATTTAAACTTTTAACCCTTTATTACGGAGTGTACAATATATTGTACACAGTTTTGTATGCTGAATATCTGTTGTACCTTTTCGAAAATATAATGTGAGAAGTACTTTTTAAGAAAATTGAAATTTGTTCTAGTACATTTTAATAATTTTGGCGCCAAATAGTGACATTTTCAGTATTTTTCAGTTGATTTTGTGAAGAGCACACGCGAAAAGAAAAATTCATTCCCGAATGAAAGGGTTAATTTAACTTATACAAGTGAATAATTTATTCCCTATTGAATCTATTATTCATGATTATTTTCTTTTAGTGAACGGATGCAGTTTATATAAATTTTGTATTGCCAAAAGTCATGAAGATGTTGACAACTCAGTTACATCATCATATTTCAAGATAAATGGCTCTACATTATCGGGTTACGTATGTCCGGAATGTCTCATTGTAACACCAGGTATGTGGTTAATGTTTGTACGACAACACGGACACCATCTTAGAAGATTCGAAGAAACGAAAAGCAGTAAAAGTAATACTCTCTACTATTAACATTTATTAATTTTTTTATAGTACAATTTCGAAAATGCGCATTGGAATGAATCGTGTGTCCCTTTTCCTCCTAGTAGTAGAAACAATGCTCTTGAAAGATTAATCGTACAATAACATCACGGCATGTAAGACATGAAACGTCTTCAATGAAGAATTTCGTCAAAATTTGTGTTTCACTCCCCTCCATATGAAGGAAGGTAGTAATAAGAAAATGCATCGCCTTGAGCACTGCCGTGAAAGTTTGATCACTGAAATTAGGGTCAGAGCACAGGTCTATACACCACACGAGCTTGAAACTCAGTGTAGTAGAAAAGGCCAAAGTTAATGCCTGAGATGATGCTACTAGTATCCTGTGCCGGTTGTTCTTCGTTGTCGACCTCTTCTGTCCCAGCCCTGGCCAGGGACAAGCCCAACAGGTGCAACTTGTCGAAAGCAGCGGGAAACTCGCTGCGTTATGTCAACTGTATACTACGATAAACCCTCCTAAGCTCACTTTGGAGCTACCATAAGAAGCATACAGATAAAAAGTTTGAATTGGACGCTTTGCTGTACCGAAGCGCTGGTGAAGCGCTCTCGGTCACACTGAATTACCTTGTTATATCTTCATTTGTACTTGTGACCATCAACTTTCGGTGTCTTATTAATATAATTTTATTCATTAATAAAGGGTGTTAAATGAAACTGGAGTGACGGGGATTGATATGGCGAACATCACCGCCTTGATGCAAAGACGATTAACTGGATGTAAGACCTTCTAACGGCCTTTGAGAATCCACTAGAAAATATAGGGTAGAGTAGCTGTGAGTCAGCAGCTCACCTTTCCCTGATTTTCAACAGCATTGTACAGCACCAACATGGCGGTTCTCATGGGTACACTGGTCATGAATTCGCAAGTCACGGGCGTTTATCCCTAGCTACGCCACTGATCAGATCCAAATATCGCAAAATGTACAGACAAACAAATTCGGTATCAGCATCAAGCTTTCCAAATTTATCATTTGAGATTATGAATGAGATTATGAGTTGTGAATGTGATTGGACCTGACAAATTTGTTAAGAAAAATATCTTCGTTTTGCCTGTGCTGATTTCATTTAATCAATTTTTTATAGATAATTTTTATTATATAAGAACTCATGATTACTATTACTATATTGAAATGTATAAATTATCAATTGAAATTATGCAATTGATCAATTAAAACCTGGGCTGAGTAAACAAAAAGAAATTTGGATAATTCCGTGAATAAATGAGACTGGAGGAAACCGGGGAGCCGATTAATCAATTTCGTATTGTCAAAAAGCGATCGAGAAAACTAAACTTGATTGAGATCGGTTTAATCCAATGCCAATAATTATATGGCATAAAAGGAAACCCAAATATCGAAGTTTGGCTTTTCTCAGCATCAGACAAGGAAAAGAAAATTGGTGAAGTGAAAATATGCACTAAGAAACTGACCAATCATAGGAAGAATTTAGAGGAATTCTAATAAAAGGTGAAAATGATTGCAAACGGCACAATTGACAGATACGAGAGCGGGAAATCAAGCAACCCAATAAAAGCATTTGCTGTGTTGATTGGTTGTAATAATACATTTATTGCATTGAGTGATATTGCTGTTAATAATTGAGATTGATAATGAGCACAGCAAGTCAGCGGTCAGTTGGCGATTGCTACTGTAGGGAATGAAAATATGGAAATGGCAATCAGCCAATGTGAATACTGACCAAATTAATCAATAAGATAGTGAAATGTTTGCAATCGCAAATTTTGGGCGCTCAAATTATGAATGGAAATAAATCGATTGATAAAATGAGCAATTGTCCATATAGATTATGCGATTATATCAATCATTCATATCCCTGTCAACATTTGCTAATATCCAATAGATAAAACTTACTTTACAGCTGCAGCCCTTTTCTTATTATCGGTTTTGATTGACTTTATTTGCTGGGCTTTCTTTTTCCATAAATTAGGTCCCGCCCACAGCCCAAGCATCTTTTCATTGACCTCACCATACTGCTCGACAAACGAGTTCACCATATCCATCACGCTAGACATGAGAACATTCCTGGAAACGAGATGATAACATTCATCTATTAATCATCAATATCAAATGCAATCATTTACCCATTGCAACTTTCAGTTTTGTCAGTACCGAGAGTTATCAGATCCTCCTTGTCTTCTTCTACTGCTTCCGTATCAACTCTAGTCGGTTCATTTATTTCCGGTACAATGGCGCTGTATTCCGCATCATCAACTTCATGTTGGTAATCGTCCATTCCAGACATTGATTCTTCCGGCATGTTGTTTTCTTCATTCTCAAGTTCTTTTTTCGCCATCATTTCTCTCAATGATTCGGCAGTTATGGAATTCTGTATTCGGAAATCATGCAATTCAACATTTGTACAACCCAATAATAAATTACCATAGTTTCACTGCCCTCTTTCCATCCACAAAATTGAAAATCTTCAAATTGGTCGGACATAGCTATATTTCCTTCACCAATTTCTTTAAATTGCGAGATAAAAGAAGAAATGTCATAGATCACTTCCTTTTCGTCAGCTTTCGAATCAGTACAATATGTAATATCTGTGTAAACGATTGTTTCAGAATCCAAAGCTAATTCATAAGTCCTATCCAGTAGAGTTAAATTGTTAAGTCGCAACTCTAAATTTCCACCATCATCAAAGTCTTCAGCTTGACTTTGAAATATTGGATCAACTTCGCTCTGTAATTGAGAAGGGTTAATACGGATTTTTTTGATATTTTGAACAAGTGTATTTTTAAATTTGTTGACTTTTCGTTTAGGTTTTTTTAATTTTATCTCTTCTTCTTGATCTGACAAATGGTCATTTATTGTAACCTCCTTATCTTTTTCCTGAAAATTTTCCTCATTTTGATTACCGAGGCCAGTCAAAACTTGATATGTATTCGTAAAGACTGAATCTACTCTACAAGCATAAATTTTTGTTCCTGCATCTAATGATGAACCAACGGTTTGAAAATGATTTAATTCTTTAACATAATCTTGGAGATAGTCTATTAAATGCAAACTAAATGCATTTTTAGAATTGATTTTATTTTCTGATGCCAATTTGATACAATTTCCATAGTGTCTACCTATATCATTGTGACCATTAGTGAAATCTGATGGCTGATTATTTTCAATTAATGTACTGGAAGCTTTATCAACAATCGATTTTCTATTTGCTCGTTTTTCTTTGGTATCGTCATTTTCTTCAATGTCTTGAAAAGAAATGTGAAAATAATTAAAATTGGTATAAAACTATTAATAACTTAAAAAATTAGAATTGCTTAATTTGCGATTTGACATTGAAGAATCATCTGAAATTGTATTATCACTATTATTAAAAATAGCTTTCATAATTCAATTAGTTTAAATTTCATCGATTATTTAAACAATCCTTACGAAAACATTGAAAGTAGCAAATTAAAAATTGAGTTGCAATTTCAAAATATTTAAAAATTCATTTTATTCTTTAATGATTTTTTGAAAATAACGTTTCTGTTTTTAATAATTTGACACTAATTTCAACTTTAACTTTTAATTTAGAAATTTTCACTTCTCAAGCAGATCTATCCGCACGATTTGGTAAGCTTTATTTCGTTTGATTCTTATTTTTCTAATGTTATGTGTTTGGAAAAATCTACGAGAATAACTCGGTATTTAATTGAAACGAAAACGGGGGAAATGCGAAAAATTTTAATTGGAAAGGATAAATAGAGAGAAAAGTGCAAAAAATAAATGAATTTGAGTAAAATAAAAAATTTTAAATATCGGAAACTTCAACATCATAAGAAATCAGCAACTCATTGAATTAAAATTTAAAAATTGTGTTAGATGTAAATGAGATGCTGGTGAAGGTCATGTTGAGAATGAATACATCAGAATATATGCAGAAAGAGTCGAATTGCAAGGAACCGTACAAAAACAGAAAATCACTATTTAATAAATTTACTAAGAGAAATCTGAGCTAACTAAACAGAAGGAGAAGTAATTAAAGTCAATGTTGGAAAACCATTATCATGACATCATGAATAATGAAAAAAAACGGAAAATGATTACCGCTAGGGAGACTCATGGTGGGAAAATTAATTATTTCCTTCAACGATGAGAAAATGAAAAAGGTCGCCAGGAAAAGATTCTCAATTAGAGACGGCTAAGCTAAAGCGCCAATAATCAATGAATTATTTTTACTTGATAAAGCAGTGTCTGCCAAACTGTGTGCCTTGAAATATTTAGGATAATTTAGTTTGCGCGAACGAAAAACGTTTGTCAGATACTCATATAAAGGAACACAAATTCAAAACCATTTGTACAGTAGATAAAGAAAAATAATGGATAGAAATAATGGATGAGAAAGTAAAGGATCAAGTTATTCCAAATGATTAAAAACAGAGGTGATTACCTATTGTAGAACATTCAGAACCAAAATGGTCACATCCGGATTTATCGAATGGTTATAATAAACGTTTTTATAGCGACAATCGGGGCTCTGTAAATTGTACATTGTATGAATTCGAATACTGATATATATATATATATATATATATATATATATATATATATATATATATATATATATATATATAGAGTTTTGTTTGTCTAATTGATTTTATAGAACAGGTGGAGTCAGAAACACCGACTCTAATATTTATTTAATTGAAAACTCAACATATATTTTGGTAAGCCCAACGTGATTAAAGTTAGAAAAGACACTGAGGTTTTTGATAAAATTTGGCAATGGTAAAAGTCGAATAAGAAGTTGAAAATTTTGTGATTTGAATTTGTTAAATTAATTGGAAATTGCGAATAAATTGTTAAATATTGAAGGATGCATTAATAATAATACAAAAATAATTGTTAAATGCGTAAAATGATGATAAATCAATGGTGTGTTGTATTGGAACTTAGTAAATAGGTATGGAAAAAAGATAAATGAGAATGTAACAGATGAACCTCAATAAAAGCAGACAAAATAAATAATAGAAGTTTATTCTTAATTTACAAGTACAAGTGCAAAAGAAGCATAACAAAAACTATAACAAAATTAAAATTATCATCATTATCTCGATTGCCAATTCGAGATAAGGAATAGAAAAGACAAGGGTTTTCGAGAGATGGCATTGTCAAAAAAACACATGTCTCGACAGCTATCAGAGATTAAGGAGTGCGCATGAAAACAGGTGAAAAAAGAAATACAATATCAATAGGTGTCATTAGATGCCATGTTATAAAAACAGAACACAAACTAGGAGAAACGAAAAATATTTACGACGATAGATATTTGTCAGAAGTTGGCTTGGTGATTTAAATTTACGAGACGACTTTTTCTAAATTGTTGAGAATAAGGATATGGAAGAGACTAGAAACAATTTTGCGTATTAAATTAATAAATCAGAAGTAGTTGAGGAATTCAGGTCGAGTTAAAAGCAGTCAAGTCAATTTTGCGAATCACCTGTTACTGACAGTAGTCAAGTGGTTGTGTTCTCAGAGTACTATCATTGTTGAGCTATTCCTCCGGAAGGGTTGTAATATGCATTTGAAACCTTTTAGTTGTATAAAAGAATTTGTATCGTTGAATTCGTTGTAATCAATTGTAATAATCAATAAAGTTTTACGTCATTTAATTTGTCATTGACATTATTAAATAACACGCTCAGAGTCAGACCAGAAATGGTAATCTTAGAATCACTACTAACTACAATATACTCAACAAATGTATGAAAATCCCTGAAAATTACTGCAAGTTAACTGACAAAGCATTTGAGGCCAAACCTGGACAGGTAAAGGAGTCAGAGGTACAACTTCAAGATCAATCCTATAATAAAAAAAGCCTTGTGGTATGTAGATTTAGTACATTTCGATAAATTGGTAAAGAACGTAATGAAAATCGAAATAAATTTTAAAAGCGAGAGAATGTCAGATGATTCCACTATCAATGTAGAGAAAAGAGAAAGATCAATTTATCCAATTTAGAATCAATATGAATCAAAGAAGATAGTGCAGGCAAATAATTCATCTCCAAGATTACTCAAAAAATTTTAAGTTAATAAAGCAGCTTTTAATATTCAGTCAAACGAGAAATCGAACCATACAGCATGCGACTATTGCAGGAAGGTTGGTCATTATTCGAGTCAATGTTTATTCAAAAGCGGCAAAAGCAGTAGTCCAAAAAGAATATTTGTAAATACGAATGGATAAGTTCAATGCCATACATTCAAAGGATATGGCCATATGGCTCAATTATGACCCGAGGATTCAGGATTTGGACTAAATCAATAAGCACCAACGTTGAATATGTCTTTAGAGATGAGTTTTAAGAAGAGATGGGTAATTACTCATTAGGACCCTGAACATAGAAGTCTCCTGTCTGAGCTTTAACAGGTATTTAAATCCAAACACAAATAAAAAACTCTTTAAAAACCACTAAAACAAAAACTTTGAAATCAAAAAACTGGACAAAAACCGAAAATTACAGCTTTATCTATCTAGTATTTTTACCTAAAAATCAACTTTTAATGGTTATTTAATGGTTACGTTTAAGTTAAAATAGAAAATTGCTAATAAACATTTTAATTGTATTTATCAATTTACATAAATTTTTATATAAACATTTAAATTAATAAATTAAAGTAAGCTTAAAATATATATTATTTCGTAATTAATAAATTAAACCATCATTGAAATCAACATCAAAATTAAAAGAAAAGCCTCGAAGATATTTGTTTAAATATTACGAAAAAGCGCAGTTTTGTGAATAAAATAAATTTTAGTTATTTTGGTAATTTTATTAAGTACTCCCTCTGTCCAAAAATGATAGTCCAGTTGTATTTTAGCCTTTTTCCCAAAATGATTGTCAATAGAGATTATAAAAAATTGAACGGTTTTGTAAAACCAAATACACACTGTCTCAGTAGACACTACCGTTTTTCAAAATATTCTAGAACTACTCAACAATTCATTTTAGCCAATCCAGCTTTGTATTTACGATCGATAATTTTTACATTTCCAATTTCAACGGAATCTTTGGACAATACATAGCAATTTTTTATTCGTATTTAACATCTTGTAATCGGTAAAATGTATTATATAAATTAAAATTTCATGTAAATTCACTTATTTCTTTTTCTTTATATACTTTATGCATTTTATTGCTTTAGACAATTAGTTATTTAGTAATAGTAAATGAAAAGGTGGCAACTCTATCCATAATCCTACTATATATAACCAGCTTCGAGAATTATGATAATTAGTATGACTTTTATGGTTCGGATGAATTGATGATTACGCCAGGTAAATAGCAAAGGGAGCTACATGTTCTCTTACCTAAGGTACTAGGTAATACTCCAGTCATTCTTCAGATGGATTCAGTGAAGTGCTCTTTTTAGCCGACTGGATCAACTGCTGACACGTTTTTCGATTTATAAATTTAGGTGTAGAAAGGAAGTTATAAAAGTTTGACGGAAAGAGTGATAATACAAGCCACAAGAAAGGCTATAATGTGATAATGAAATCAAAGTTACCATTAAGTGAATTTAACACACTTATTTTCAACATCTACAATATATTACCATTCAATAGACTGATCATAAAAATAGTTTCTCATAATCATTAAGTCGTAGAGGTGTAGCCAACTGTGATTTGTTATTATTCATAAAATACATAGTTCGAAAGCCAGATTTCCACCGTCAATTTCAAGAACTTTAGTTAAATCAAACCCAAAAATAATCAATGATATTAGACAGTAGCACATCACTCTAAGCGTATAGGAACATGAATTCACGACCAATCTTGCAAATACGGTTAATGTGTTTTACAAAACCAAATGATTTTCCAGCACTAAATTCAAGTACAGGCAGGTTCAGACTAGCTAATGTTTCAGCTCAACCGTTTCCAGTCAGTTGCATTTTCTATAACCACATGCATTCCAAAAAATTTCATTATAAGGAATGACGCATCTCTAATACCAACCCATATTATAGATGCGTTTATTCAATGCAAACGGGTGTAGTAAAAAAAAGACTAATAATTTTTTACATAGAATACACATAAACACGCCTGGGTGTTAAAAATATATTTCAGGAAGTACAATTTTTATTATGTAAAAGATCTTTAATGAAGAAAATATAAATCAAACATACAATCATAACACACAGCAAAAACACATGTAAATTTGCGAATTAAACTTTTAGGTTTTACATTTATTGAAATAGCTCAATTTAGCTCAATTTCTTAAAATTTTTAAATTATATGAAATTTAAAATTATTTTCGAACTTCCAAGTCACTTCTTTTTTTGCGAAAAGTCACAAAATCCTAAAGCCTGACTGAGATGATAAAATATTTGTAAGATTTCATTAAACACTGTTTAGAACACTAGATTTCTAAGGGACTAAAATGATGTAATTCTAATCATTTTTGTTGCATAAGTGATATACGTTCAACAAATGACAAGATAACCATATTGTGCAAAATATAATAGAATAGAAATAAATCCAATCAAATTCATAAATCACTATAGATAGTCACATTGAACAGGGTAATTATCTAACAATAATGACCACTTTGTCGGTAATTATCATCACACGGTCTGGTCACAGTTTCTTTAATGGTTCAACTCATATCTAATCTACGGGCACTGTGTCATATTTTTAATAAAATTTTAGTAGTCGTTTGCTTGACTCATTTAAATTTAACTTATTCCGACATAATTTCCGTAATTTCACTTCAACAAAATATTATCACCTTATTTTGGTCCCAAAATTATGTTGTCACGATTTGACAGAATTTAATTACAAACGTTCCTTAATAGTTATTTTTCAAAACACGACTTTCCAAGTTAACTTCAACGCTGCTCTTCAACTTATAAATTTTATTTTATTAATCGTAACATTTTATAATACATGAATTATATAATTGAAAAAATATAATTTTAGAACGAAATTAGTTGCATATAGATAGAATCTTTGTTTGAAAAATATGTTAAAATAGCAAATTTCAAACGACATGTTAGTTTTCAAAATTTGCAATCATAGTTATGGATTAAAATTAATTAATAAAATTCCTGGTCTTTTATTCCAAAGTAATAATAAATTTAACGTCTTTAGTTCATTTGCTCACCAAATTAGCACAGATAGTCGGTTAACGGAATTAGTTAATAGTTCTTATGTTTGTATTTTTTATCGTTCAATTTCAATTTATTGAATTTAGAGCTTTCCAGATATTCCTGACTATCCATCATTAGAAAATTTAGAAGTAAATCCTTCTTTTTCATCTCTTGGTTTAAATAATTTCACACCAACTGGGCTGGTACAATTTATACTTGAAAATGTTCATAATTCTCTTGAATTACCTTGGTGGGCTTGTATTGCAATAAGTAATAATATATATTAATTTATTAAATATAATTATTAACATAGCTGCTGTTTTAATAAGATCAGCCATTGTGCCTGTATCTATTAATCAACGGCGAACGACTGTCAAAATGCAAAATTCATATGGACAACTAACACGCCTTACTATTGATGCTGTTGAGGCGAGAGAAAGAGGAAATAGCATTTTAAGTAAATTTAAATGTTTTAGTATATTATAATTCAAATATCTAGTGCTTCAAAAACTACAAGAAATTGAAAAAATTAATTCGGAAAGTAATTTTAGCATCATTAAAATCTTGCAACCAATACTAATTCAGGTATATAAATGAATTATTTATAATTTGAATTTATAATTAACTATTCATTTACTAATAATTATAGTTGTATCATTTTGGACAACTATTAAAGAATGATTTCTATTAATATAAATGTAATTTTTTAATTATTAATTTTGATATAAAATTGTCTACAAATTTCAATTCTAATATTTCTTGGACGCTGAAATTTCGAATTTTACGTTATTTATTTATCTTCTCAAAAGTTTGACAATGGAATTCAAATAAAAAATTTAACCTTGGAACTTAAATTATTTTTGCGACTCTAATGTTGCAGCGTATCACAAATATTGTCATATATCAACGATATCATCATGTGCCATATATAGTGAAATCTTGGTATTACAAACCATTGAGGGACCGTCGCAATGATTTAATTATAAACGTAACTTGGGATATAAACCAAATTTGTTATAAACACAGTTCTTAAATTTTTTATTGGAATTTGTTAAAATTAGTAATGAAACCCGTGTTTCCAAAAGAAATACGTATATTTAATTCATTTTATTGTTGTTAAAATTATATAATTCGACATGTTTTCCCATTCCGATGCAATCATCCATTCTTTATTTGTTGAATATATTAATGGAAGCATTTTCACTTTTTGGAAAACTTGAGGCTTTGTGTACCAATAGCAAGAATGGGTAGTTTTTCAGAACCATCCTAATATTGTTCTTGCGAATTATTTTTAAAAGGGCTAGTTTATCCTCGAGGGAAACAGTTGATCTTTGTAACTTACTGGTAATAGCAGATAAATAAATTCGAATATGAAAATTTTATTGATTTAACCTTTCAAAATTCTAACTAAAATTAAAACTTCTCTTGTTAGAAAAGTATACACACAAAAATCACTTAAGTGAACTTATAACCCATATTTTTATAATGTATAGGCATCATAAAATGAAACACAAAATTTATCATAATTAAAAAAATAGCACCCAAATAAGTTTTTTTGAAAAGTTCTTCTTTATTTGGACCAAAACATTTTGTAAAATTATGAAATTTGAGGATATTTCGGAACCTTCAACTCCCAATACGGTTCCCTGTTATAAAATAAGCGATTTATCGTAAGTTATTCAAGGAAGAAATATTTGAAGATTGGGTGGTCAAATAAATGGTTTGAAAAATTACGCCAAGTAAATTAATTCTTCAACTAGGATTGGCAAGACAATACAATTACTACTATGTTCGTATAATTAGTAAAAATTTAAATAAAAAATAAAATTTTGATCGTTTTCTTTACAAAATATATCAAAATTTATATGCACAAACTCGGGAAAATGTTCAATGCACATAGTGAAGATTAATAAAATTCATAAAATTTTATACCTAAAAAGCATATATAAAGTGATTATTTCTTGGTAGCAGCATTTATTATTTAAAACAATAAAATGATAATTTAAGCCTTTTACTGCAAATAATGTATTTAATGAAAAAACTTTCGACTATAAGATAGTCCTTGACAAGCTCGATCGTATCGAGCTGAAATTTTGCATGCAGATTCGTTGCTAAGAACACTGCATGCTTTAAAAATTTCAGATCGATCCGATCACGGAAAGTGGGTTAATTTAAAAAATATTGATATGTCAAATCTAGTGTTATTTCCTTATTTCAATATAAATTCTTATCTATTCATAACGTAATTATATCTAAAATAAGTTGAAATTAAGAGAGTGAAATATAGAGTTTTTATGGTTGATTTTTAATTTTTATTAAAAAGACAAATTAATTTCATTAAAATTTATTAAAATTATTTAAACTTGCAATATCAATAATAATAAATGTAATAAAGAAATATAAATTAGATCTAGGCATGTAGTGTGTATCAATTCAGCACACTGCAAAACTGTTATTTGCTGGAACCGGATGTGCCATATAGCATATATAGATAAAATAAAGAGTCAAAAGAATTGACTTTCTTTTAAAAAAAATCATGTGTAAAGGACATCTACTTGACTTATAGTGATTATTTTTAGTTGAGTTTCTAATGGGATATTACGTTCTACCATTTTTTCTTTATATTACGGAATTTATAGTAAAACGAAGGAAGCAAAATCCGCATAGCGTGATATTTTTCATAAAATCGAATATTCCAAAGTCGTTCAAGCAACTTTTGCAAAAAATACTACTCGAAACCAAATGGTAAAATTCTGAGTGTTGACTTTGAAATATTTCAAATTACCACGCTTAAATTTTATGTTAATTAATTTCGGCTATATTTCTAATTGAATTTATATTTAGGCTCCGGTTTTTATCTCTGTATTTACTGCATTAAGAGGAATGACCAATGCTGGTATTCCTAGTTTAGCGTATGGCGGTTTATGGTGGTTTCCAGATTTAACAGTCAGTGATCCTTATTTTATCCTACCAGCTGTTACTGCTGGGTTCTTGAGTTTGATGATGGAATGTAACATTACTTCATCCACGAACTCGATAAAATGGGTATTTAGAGCATTAGGTCCAGTTTCTTTTCTTTTTTTCTGTCAGATGCCATCAGTAATAATTATTTCACTGTTTCGTTTCATTTATCCTCATTTTATTTCCAGACACTCGTTCTCTATTGGAGTATATCTAATCTTTATTCTCTGATCTTTGTTTTATTTCTGATGAATCCTAAAGTGAAGACATTTTTGAAAATTCCTGAAGTTACACTACCACCTGAAATTGACAATCCAAAAAACTACGGACTGAAAGATAGTTAGTATTTTATTATATATTTGGTTGGATACATACATACACATTCGATTAATACTAACATGCCATTTAGATATAATAATGACCTACAGATATAAATATAAATATAAATATGGATCAAAATCACTTGGAACCGGGAGTGCCGAAAATTCGTGAATAACAAAAAATCATCCATATCATTACTGATTCATAATCAAGCCTTTTAATAAATACAATGTCAATTGAAAAGAAATCAGTGGTGAAATTATATATATATATATATATATATATATTCAAATTTTAATATTGTTCAACAAATCTTTGAATTTATAAGTATAATTAAATTTCCACAAAAATAAATAAAATAAAATAAAATAAAAATATATATATATATATATATTTGGTTGGATACATACATACACATTCGATTAATACTAACATGTCATGTAGATATAATAATGACCTACAGATATTTTGAGAAATGTTGAATATTTTTTTCTCAAAATTGAAAACTTTTAAAATCAATAACTTCTAAAAAATTTTATCGAGAATGTAATTCCATATAAAACAGTCCAAAACTGAATAGTAAATCACTGGGAAAATGAATAATGGCCCAAAAATTTATTTTTTTTAATTAATTTTTTTTATTTAATTATACTTATAAATTCAAAGATTTGTTGAACAATATTAAAATTTGAATTCTTTAAAAATTATGCGCCAAAATCTTAACTATTTAAACAGCACCTATTTTGTTGGTCGAGTGTTAAGGATTGATTGATGGTGATGATTACTATCTAATATTAGTTACCTCTATATCAATGGCGTAGCAATGGGGACAAGGGGGTTTGCAATTTTTATTTTTTGGTCGATTTCCTTTCTTGATTTGTCCGATAAAATGTTATAAATAATGTTTACAGTAAATCAATCAAACATTTCCATATACAAAACGTTCTTTCTGAAAACTTTATTTTTCTAAGTTTTTTTAAACGAAACATAGAGAAATGCAACAGAATCACTGATTGCAATTCTGGAAGTTCTGGAGTTCAAAGATGTTGCTTATTTAAAATTCAGTAATGATTTTCAAATAATATCGAAATGATTATTCGTGGATTCCGTATATTTCAGAATGAATCCGATCTAAATGCAGTAAAATCCAAAGTGTAACCCGAACCTGTATCTCTATATATCCCGAAAAGCATTATATTATTATTTGTATTATATTCTTATTATGTTCTGTATATTATATTACTCTATTTTTCAGGGGGGGGGCGCCAAAAGCTATCATGCTCCAGACACTAGTTATGCTCGCTAGATCACTGCTTTACGTCTTAAATAGTATGCTTATTATAACTTGTTCTATATTGCTGCTCCATTGCTATAAAAAATTTCAATATCTATATAAATATGAAAAGATAAAATAGGGCCTTCAGGACTTGTAATAATATTTACCACATTATGTCGAAGGTATTTTAATGATGTCGAAGGTTTGCCGCTTTTAAAATTTTCTAATTTCGTAAGTTTTTTCTTCGTGTATTATTCGACTAAAATGCTGAACTTGATTATAATCATCCGTTTAAATTTTTTTCTGCAATACATTGACTTATCAACAGTTCCATCTTTTCAAACTATTTCATTCTTCCTAAGTGTGGTGGTTATAAATTTCATGATTTTTTTGTCTTAAATTAATTCAAAATTCATTTTCTTACGTTTATTTATTGATCTATATTTAAAATTTACAAAACTGTAATCACAAATTTAACTTATATAAACAAACGTAATTCTAATATCATTTGTTTTTTCCAAAATAAACTTAAATAAATTAAAAAATGCCTAGACACAGAAACATTGTAACTCATAATAATAATATTAATTTCATCATCTACTACATGATCCTCCGTTCTTTCATTAATAACATTATTATCATTATCAGTAAGAGTTTAAATAATCGTTGTTGATTTGAGAGAGGTTAGATGTCAGTTATCGCTTGACAGTTTATCTTTATGAGACAGGCGACGATATGAAAAGGGGTTAATTTGATCCAATGAGGTTGATTTGATTCTATGAGGTCCACCAAGTGACAATCGGTGGAGGAATTTGACGGATGCTTGTTTACTGATTTGTTGGACACATTTTCAAAGTCATTAAAGATGATTGAATCACAGCGGCGAAATATGCCTAGGGTATTTGGGAAATATTCCTGGCTGATAGTATTCTGCTGACTTTCGAACATATAATTCTGAACAATTTCCAATTTCGGTGAATGGAAAGCAACTTTCCATTTTTGCTAAAGCCTTCTAACGGCTCACTACAGTAAGAAGCCTTCTAGTCAACGTACTTATCTGACTAAAATATTAGAATTTTGTAGCATCTTTTTCTATTAAATTCTTTTTAATCTTTTTAAATTAGTTACAGAAATAAGAAGTTTCGTCTGATATTTGGTAAATGCATAGACAGTTTCTTCGTATTTTCTAATAATATTTTTTTTCATATTGTGTAAGATTTTTCCAAATTTAAATTTTTCAGACTTTCTGAAAGGACAAATAAATGTAATAAGTTACAGTTGGATGTTAATTGCGCTAGAATGCTGTTATCAGTGATGATTGTTATTTTCTTGGCCACCTTTTACCCGTTGCCTTGAAACGTTAGTGCTGTACCAGAGGAAAGTGGTCAGTAAAAGGTGAGCGTATAGGTTCGTGCAATACTAATGTTCTAATACACTTTCGGGTTCACAGACTGCCGATAAAAGCCACGTGTCTGGTTTCAACTCTATTTGATCTTGTTTGTCAACTAATCTATCTGTTTTAGAATTCATCATTTTGCATTTGGGAACTACTCGTTTCGCGCTACACGATAATAACCATTTAACGAAACATTAATTTTATACAATTAAACTCACAGAACTCTTGATGGTAATTGCAAATGTGACTTCTCCCATAGACCTTCGGGCTTGTACCATGATACGAACTTCCTTCTCCTCACGTCTACGGCTCCAATTACAACGCTTTTTATACTAAGGTTACTGTCTGAAGACTGTAGTAGGAACTACCCGTCACGTCTCCTGTTTCCGTGGAACAGCTCTATATAAATATGGTTTTATTGGTCCTTCGTTATTACTCAAATTCAGGTCGTCTTCGTCTTTTATGCATTCTGTTTTCAGGCGTCTAATTCGTAGCTTGAAAGTTTGAATCTCTATTTGGTCTCTGGTGGCTTGCGCTTGTAGCGATGTATATGTCATCTTTTATTTTTTCATCTGGGCTGAGTCAAGCGGCCTCTATTTCTCGAAATCTGAGTTTGAGACGTTCCGCTCGCTGCTGGAATATATCCGCCCGGAAACTTTAAGTTAACCTTTCCACTAAAAATAATAATTTGGGATCGAATTATCAAACATTTGATTCAAATATTAGCCCATTACATAAATGCATTTTTATTGTTTACAATAAAGTCTGTCATCTATTTACTATCTATTTTATAATTAACGTCTGATTCAATATAATTCTAGTTAAAGATATCGTTAATCTCGATGGATCATTTGTTTCCAGTGTACTTATTCCAAATTTTCAGTATCATTCGTCATTTCTTGCAATAATAACTTACAAATATAATATGCTAATTCTTGTTCATTAATCTGTTTTCAAGTAATTATTTTTCCATTTCAGCTATGAAATTATTAACAGCTCATAATGAACTTGTGATTCGAGAAAGGACTGTGGATCAGCGATTTTCAAAAGAAGAACAAGCGTATGTTCTTGACCGCGGATTAAAGGCAGCTGAAATCAGAAAAAATATGAAGAAAATTTAAAATTAATAACATTTTATTGTTGAGATTTTTCAAAAAAAAAGCTTTGTCTAATAAAATATTTTCGTTGTTATTACAAATTTCTAAAAATCTTTTTTTTATTTTGATTTGTGTAATTTCTTAAGTTTTTTTTTACTGAGGTCATTTAATTATAATTGATATAAGTAATCTAATAATTAAATTACATAATTAATAATTATCGTTTATAGAGATAAGAAAGAGTTATCCACATACAGTAATACCCCGTTTTACGTACACTAAAATAAAAGTATAAAACTACATGCATAATATCCCTCTTTTTCTTTTTATTTATATGTTTATTGTTTTAGTTAATTTCAAACATATTATTCATCAATAAAAGCAGTAGATTCATTTTACGTACACGCTCCGGTCCCAAAGTGTACGTAAGTGTGGGGTATTACTGTATATTTATGTTGAATATGCCAAACAGATATTTTAAAGCATAAATAAAAACAAATTACAATCCAATATTGATTAAACCAAAAAGAAACCCATAGATTGTGGGAATAAACTTAAATAAATAATAGAAAACTTGGGGAATAATGGAATTACAAGGAAATATGAATCCCCCTGGAATTCACCAATTGTCTGAGTTTCGAAGACAAATACAAATAATATTCGAATGTGCATAAACTTTAGATTATTAAATGAAAACAATTCATAATTTTAATGAAATTTTGGACTCATTATATGGCTCTTTGAAATTTAGTTCAATCGATTTAGGAAACGCGTTCTTTCAAAATGAATTTGAAGAAGAAACAAAAGAAAAAACATTTTTAAAACAAAATATTGACAATATTGTTTTAATAGAATGCCATTTTGGTATAGCAGTATCTCCTTCAACGTGTCAATTTTTATAATAACATATAAATAACCACTAAAAAATAAAATTACATGTCCACTTTTTTTTACAGTAGTGGACACCCAAAAAAGTTACCGCCAAGTTCGATATTGACAGGGCAGACTGGAAATATTTTTTTTTATACTATTTTGTTTTATTATTAAACAGATGTTTAATTAATTATGTTGAGGTCTCACTTTT
>CAUHTR010001846.1:0-35952 GCA_959609185.1 Schmidtea polychroa | reverse complement strand
CATCTAACAATTATTTAAATAAAAATCATTATGAATTCCGAGTGAGAACTCAGTTTTATTGCAAAAAAATTTCCTCCTTATAAATTTTGGGCAGACATAGTGCAGTTAGTAACTGTTAATATAGTAGATATACACTAAACATAATTTTCCTCTGCTGTAATAAGTTACACAACATACAAACAGTAACACAGCACGCATGCTTTTTTTCTGTAGAATAAATCTGATATTTTCAATCAGTTAAACCTATATTGCTGGTTAATTTTATTGTTAATTATTTATTATATACTCACGACTTATTTTTAATTTTTATAAGAACCAGTTAAGTTGAGACTCTTAATCGTCTAGACCTCAATACAAAGAACTTTGTCATGCGGGTATTTAAAAGACTTAATAATATATTAGAAATATATTTTTTGTTCCGTATAGTAGATTATCTAATCGTTGATCTAATCTAATGGTAATTTTGCTTTTTTGTTTATTTATTTTTGGGCCAATTTAATATAACCCATTGCGGTGTTCATTCTATATTTTGTCTTTAGAATAAAACAATATTCAATGTTGCGGTTTTACAGCCTAATATCAGTAAAAATGATGTATTGAAATTTAGTAAATATAATAAATTATTAATAATATATAAAATTATAGATTTCATTTTAATCAACATATATGTTTTATTACGTCAAATATTTAAATTTTCAACATGCGTATATATTTCTGAATATCTAAGTTTTCTAATATATTTTGTATAATGTTTAGTGCAATATTAAAATCAAATAAATTAAGTAATATTTTTAAAACAAGTGCTAACTGTTCTGTTAAGAGTTTTAATGTAATCAAAATACCATCTTGTACTTTTGGAATTGATTCTTTAGAGGTAATATTTTTATTATTCAATATTAATTTTTATATTAAATCAGAATATAATACAGAAGCTTCCAACTAATGAATATATTATAACTTTGCAGAAATCATTAATGAAATTTCTGGATATAGATCAAAGTTTTTCTACCATTGTAGCCCAAAGCATTTTCGAATCTGTCCATGTAACGACAGGATTACCTTGGTGGGCGACAATTACTTGCAGTAACTAAAATTATTTTTTTAGAAAATAAATATTAAATTTTAGCCGCTCTTGTTGCAAAGACAGTTACAATACCGTCACTAGCCAATGAGTTACGAATTACATATGTCAGTGAAAAAATATTTTTAAACAAATATACTAGTAATATTATAAATTATCTATTTTTGACGCAAGGAAAATTTAGAGGAGCAACGTAAAGAAGTTTTACCGTATATCGAAGGGTTGCCATTGTCGAATTATATTCTTCCTATTTTACAGGTAATTCAATATAAAATTTGTTTGTTAATTTATATAAATAAAATAATAATAAAATAACGAATTATTACAAGCTTTGTTTTTCAATACTATAGGAAACGCGAAGATTGCATATCCTTTTCACTTCTACGCACTAATAATAAAAGTAGTCAAAAAAACAGAAAGCAGTCATTGGATTATATCATATGTAAATTATATAGTGTAAACCAAAAACAATTAAACATTTTTTCCACCTTGTTATTTGATAATTATGTAAAAAGCGATTATTTGTACATTTTTATTAATTTACATTTTTTCGATATTTCTTTAGACAGTGATTTTCGTTTCTGTGTGTCCTGGTCTGTTGAACTCGTGTGATAAATTGACCAGTTTCAAAACCGGAGGCATTTTATGGTTTACGGATTTGTCTGTGATTGATAATTGTTACATATTACCAACAATCGCAGCTGCTGCACTTTGTTTAACGCTGAGAGCGAACGATATTTACAAAATAGAAGGCCGCAATAAATTTCATCTAATGCCTACTTTATTGTCATTTGGTTTTCTATGTTTTTCACCCGCGGTATCATTAGTTACTTTACTTAAATTTGTCTATATTGTCTTTATTGTCAGTCAATCTCATTGTATTGGTGTGTAAATAATACTTATTCCTTCTATATGGCGTCATTGGTGAAACGTTTAAAAGTTCAAAAGACAGTGAAAGTTTTGGATTCGAAGGCAGACTACAAGCGCATTGCGGAAACACTGAGATCATCTGATGAGAAATAATTGGGTATTAAATTGTATATTTTAATTAATTAAATAAAATTTACCATAATTAAAATCATAAAGCAATATTTACATATTTTTTATTTAAATTTTTAACATTTTCAAAATGCTGTTTTTGTTACCATGGAAATATGGGAAATAGTATTACACCTAGATTCATCATTATCGATTTTTCTCATGATTATAATTTCACCGATTGATCTGCCGGAATCAGGTTTGAAGTTTTGAATTTGTAACTTTTCTATTTTCTCAGTAAATCCACTCTTCACAGATAGTTTCTGATTGATTAACTTGGGGTCGTCAAAGAGATGGGCCCGATAGTCCTTTTGATTGCAATTAATACCCCACCACTTTATCAAACTATCCATAATGTTTAAAGTGTAAATTTGTTGTATTTTAGATTCAAATAAACTTTTTAAGAAATCTCTATTTTCATTGGTGGAAATCTTTATTTTGGATAAATTCTAATTTTGGATTAAAATTTTTTAAATTTCATCAATGCAATGGTATTAGTATCGATTTGAGTGCATTCTATGCTCTTTGTAATGTATTGTTATATTATATTTTTTTATTGGTTATTAGGATTTGTAGCGTTTTGTTATGTTGGTTGGCAGTGTTGCGTGTGAAAAAAAGATGAAAAAACTATATCGCGATAATTTACTATGGTAAATTATCATTATAGAAAATTGAAAATAATAAAATAATCAATACAAAGAATAAAAATTAACTGAAAGAATATAAATAATCTTGAATATAAAGAATATAATTAATCCCATCAAATCTTGAAACTCGAAGTCTTTGGAGAATTCAATCAACCTAACGGTTAAAACTTTATATTGGAAATATCCTCGAGGATTTGGAATACCGTAACGGTAACATTATCTGCAAGGAAAAAAAGAAAGTATAAATAACCAAACTTTTGAACAGAACAATAAAGTGCGTGTTATTATTATTACTATTTTTTGTTATAATAAAAGTCATAATTCAATTTAACTGTTTTTATGTAATTTATCTATCATAATACACACAAGCACCCAAACTGTTCCGAGACTGCGTTTTTTATAGGCGACTCGGTTGTGTCAAACAAATTTCCTAACATATAATCATCTTCACGATTTATTCGCCACAACTAAGATTATTATAACAAAAACCATATTCGCCATAATGCTGGGTCTTGGGTCGGGTCGGAAACCATTTTCATTTACCAGGGGATGATAGTCCTAAATGCACATACAGTACTTCATCGTTCTAAAGGACCCTTAACCAAAACCCACACGATCATGCTTCGAGCATGACACCCATGATTCGCATCATGTTAGTGCTGTGTCATGTCGGCGAGCTACGATGAGGCAGGTGAGCCCCTGCCTTAGGACTACTCCCTCAGCGTAACTCGACTTAACCATTACTCGACGGCCGTTAGAAGGACTTACGTCATTTCATCACTCAACGATCTCATGCATCATCCACGTAATCGATCACTCCCTACTACGACATTCAATTCGCTTGTCCATCTCTGCATAATACCCAGACAAATCATCACAATCAGTTCATTTGTTACTCCACAGCGAGAAACATACTTACGAACAACTACAACAAGATATATTCATAAAACCCGACTAGAAAAATACATTCATAATTAACGTTTTTAATATTATAGAGTTCACATCACAAGGTGGTTGGGGAAGTTCCTGCGAATAGTTCGTCAATGTCGAAAAAATCTCGGGCATCCTCCTCCCAGGCCGGGCTGGTGGATGGGACTACCCTGAAGACAGGTAGAGACTGAGGTGTGGATTCCACCGGAGGTATCGGAGCTGGTAGTCGAGCGGCGGCGATCAGAGCTGCTTCTCTTTCGGCCTGGAGGGCCCTTCTCTTCGTGCGCTCGGCCCTAGAAGGTTGCCGGCGTTTAGTGACCTCCTTTGTCGTTGGAAGAGTAACCGCGGTTGCAAGGTCTCTCACTCTTGGTGCACTCGACTAGTACCCATGTAGACGGGGTCAGGAGAAGTGATTAACCTCGGGGCGACTGGGCTAGTAATTCTGGCCTGATTGGTGGACGTTGCGATGGCCTCTGGTCGAAGATGATGGGGTGGAAACAAGTTATCCTCCTCCGAAATCGGAATGACTACTATTCTTTTCGTAACAGACGCCTGCACATAAACCTGGTGCAGCGCCACTGATTGCTCCTTGATTAGAGCCCGTAAGGCCCGGCTCTCCTCTATTAATTCATTCCGACATCTTTCTGCCCTGGTGAGTCTCGTCCTCACCTCTTTCACCTGCGCGGGAGAAAAGTACGTCCCTTCCAGATAGTCAGCCTTCTTCTTGAGGAGGCCATTTTGAGTCTGGAGAGTCTGTATGAGGAGGTTCTTGTCCGCACAATAGAAACATGGGCGTAAGATGGTGGTCTGTGCGGGAGTCTTAGACATTCTAAACAAGTAAACGATTAAGTATAGATATCAGGGTTCCTCAATCGCAGCACGTTCCTCATACTCAGACAATCGGTTGCAATGTTCAAAGAAAATAATAATAACCCCCGCAAGGATGATATTGACATCAACAATCACAATAACAAAAGAAAATAATAATAATAATCATAACTCTGACAACCATGGAGCAACATCAATAAATCATAATAATTATATAACAATCAATAATAATGATCGGGTACCGAACAATAATCAGTCAATTTTCCAAACACAGTATTAGAGAATTGTCGGAGTTCCGGCTCGCTTGAAAGTGGAAAGAATTTTTATTTTTAGTGTCCCGCATTTACTTTCGTATTACGCACCTCGAAAAGTTATTGATTAAACTCGGAAAATCAGTAGACAAAACTTTGCTCGACCCGACACCGAGATCTTTAAATACCTTAGATGGGTCCCCGTTTCCTACTGGAATATGGCTTAATTTAATTTAGTGTTTTATTTAATTCAGATTTCATAATTATATCTCGGGTAATTAGTTAAAATAAAAATTAAACTCTGAAACAAAATTTTTATGAGGAGAATCCGACGTACGGTTATCGATGGTTGTATTAGAATGAATTTAGACTTTTCTAACGCGAACACTTGAATTATCACCTCGTATGTGGAATCACATATAGTCCTTCGCTTTATGCTGATAACAATATTGTAATTAATCATGCGGTATTGCCAAATGGCCCTCAATGTCCGATCTATAATCGGATTTCGATTCTGGTGTGAATGTCGGACTGATGCGTTTTCACTGATTAGCCTAGCTCTATCTGTGAGTAGTGTTAAATTCGACTGTTAATTCCCAGTGGCCAAAATTATTTCGTAGTTAATTTTACTTGTGAAGAAAAAAAATAATCTAGCGTACTGAACTATGGATGTGAATTCTCACCATGTTTTAGGTTAGGCCGATTCTGATGAAGAGGGAAAAGATTATCCGCTTCGGCGATCGGAATATCCACTATCTTCTTCCTAATAGTGGTTTGAAGATAGACCTTGTCTAGCGGCTCTGATTGCTCTTTTATGAGTGATCGCTGGGTTCTACTCTCCGAGATTAGGCTATCTCTGCAGTGTTTACTGCGGAACAATTTCTTCTTCACCTCTTGCATCTGGGTTGGGGAAAACCAGGTTCCCTCGAGATGATCGATCTTTTTCTTGAGCAGTCCAACCTGAGTTTGAAGAGTTCTGATGACGCTGTTTTTGTCAGAACAAGAGAAACAAGGACGGAGAGGAGGCTTGGTTGGTGATTAGGACATGTCTTCTCTAGAAATGAAACATTTAGGAAGCTATCTGTAGTGATCATGGATTCTTATAGACAGAAAATGAAACAATTATATCCCCATTTGAAGGCATTTATTGATAATTCTCATGATTCTAGCAAAGTCTTTAAAAACAATTTTGACGAACCGCAGATGTGAAGAGTAATGAGGATTTCGAATTATTGACGACCCCAACAAAATTAAAAGTTAATAAAATATTTCGTTAATATAGAATATATTCCCAGCTGATTAGTTCGTTTATTGTTAACTTAAAATTAAGATTTAATACGAACTGTTAGTCGATACCGGATGCTTACTGAGATTTGTCTGTAGTAAATGGTTGCAAGAAAACTACTGGTGTATCCTACCCTATCACAGACAAGTTCTACAAACACTCTGAATTGATCTGAGCTTGAATATTATGCTTTTAGTTAAATCAATAGTATTCATCAACATTATTATTATCGTTTATTGTGGAATTTTTCATTTATCAAAATTTATCGTACACACTTGTCAATTCTCTTCACGGTGTAAATCTTTGACAGTTAACTGTTGTGTCGCTTTCATCTACTAATGCTACGAAATTAATGCCCTATCGGCGTGAACGGCTGAGCTGACTGAATTAAATTGCATGTGAAATTGAATTTGGCTAAAACTGTAGATAAGGCATGATAGATGTTTAGTTAGTCTCACGTTGATTTGTAATCTTTATCTGGCCTCATTTGTTGTACTTGTCGGTTATCAGTGATATTGAAAAATTATGGTACTCTCCAGCTGTAGAATGTGTAAATGTGATTACTATCGCTCTCAGTGCATGACAGTAGTGTACTCTCGTGGGCTAAACGTGTGATTTTCCTAGTGTGTGATACCGGATAAACTGCGTGCTATGGGGGATCCGTGGTTGATCTTGTACTTTACCTAATGGAAATATGGTCGGGGATTTGCCTGAAATTAAACCAGCCGATCTCTCGTGATTATGGAAATATTATGCTGATTAGCTCTCTATTATTGCCTCATGATTCTCTGTGAAATTGATAGAAAATATGCTAGTCTACTAAAGAGTTGGATTCATGCAGTTATTTCAATGTTGAAGTGTTCGTCTACTCGTGATTATTATCATGGATTAAGTTTCCTCAGATATTGGGCTATTGTCACCTCAATCACTGCGATATTAACAGTGGCGTAGCTAGAGTACTTGGCGCCCGGGGACAGGGATATTTTTGGCGCCCTGGGCTTACTATAAAAATTTTTTGTGATATTAAAATAGACATATGTAAAAACGCCATATGTAAAATGCATATTAATAAATTCTGAAATAATATTTTAAAAAAATATAAAANGTAGAACGTGAAACTCTTGATAGTATCAATAGGATCCGGCCCGCGAGCCTCTTTTGACCGGCCCCCAGTGTTCATTGATCCACACCATATAACCAGGCCCTTGATAAGCTTTCAGGAATGTATGCAGTTGACGTTAGAGCTACACCATTAGTACAAATACGCATTTAATATAAGCGTGGTGGTGCAGCAGTAAACTTCCGGTCACCTCTCCACATTTACACACTGTGAAGTATTTAGTTATATTCTATTAAGGAAACTTCCAACTTTCATGTATAGCGTATAATTGTGCAGGGCCGAAGATGATCCCAAGTTCGTTGGTGTGCTACTGCTACTCTAATAGCTGGCCTTTATTCAATCCTGTAGGAGAGGTTAGGATGTACTAGTAGCTCTCTCTTAAACTGTGAGGATGAGTGTGACTGGAATGAATGCATTAATCCCCTTGTTGTCATATTATTAGGCAGGTGAGGTTGTACAATAAAACTCCTTTAGCCAACAGTTCAATTATCAAAAATTATGTTCACTACCTCTATGAACAAAACTTATAATTTTATGTTTATATTATAAAAAAAAATACGCAATTTCAACCACAGTTGAGGATGAGCACTATTACAAAAAAACGAAAAGTTGACAGTGAACACCGAGTATTTAATGATAAGTGGACATCGGATTATCTGTTTGTAGAATCAAACAATATGCTCGTTTGTCTTGTTTGCTCGCAATCAATTTCCGTTAAAAAGGAATTTGATGTAAGACGGCATTACCAGACTCAGCATGCAGAAAAGTTCGATCAGATACAGGGACAATTAAGGAAAGATAGGATCGAATCTCTCCGAAAAGCACTTCTAGGGCAACAGACATTCTTTATCAAAGTTAATAAAGAGCTTGAGTGTGTTGTGAAGGCTAGTTTCATGATAAGTGAGATAATTGCCAAGAAACTGAAACCGTTTTCTGATGGGGAGTTTGTCAAAGAATGCATTGATGCTGCTGTGGATTGTATCTGTCCCGAAAAAAAACAACTTTTCTCGAATATCAGCCTTGCTCGATTTACATTCGTAAGACGAATTGATGATATTGCAAAAAACATTGAAACAATCTTGAAAGAAAAAGCTGAACTATTTCAAGCATATTCAATATGCCTTGATGAAAGCACGGATATGACAGACACCGCGCAGTTAGCAATTTTTATGCGTGGGTTGATCAGGACTTCCACGTTACGTAAGAACTGTTGAAATTAGCGAGCATGAAAGGGACTACAACTGGAGAAGATGTTTTTGATGAAATCAAAACTGCATTGGCAGAAAACGGGCTTTTTCTTCCAAAACTAACAGGAATAACGACAGACGGAGCTCCGGCAATGGTTGGAATAAAAAATGGAGTAGTTGGTTTATTGAAGGCGGAGCTTGTTAAAATGAAAGGAAGTGAGCAATTAATTGCATCACATTGCATAATCCACACAGTTGTTGTGAAAACCGTGAATTTCATAAGATCGCGTGGATTGAATCATCGACAATTCAAAGAGTTTCTCACTAGCATTGAGACAGAATACTCGGATGTAATTTACTTTAGCGAAGTTAGTTGGCTGAGCAGAGGAAAAGTATTGCATCGCTTTTATTGCCTTCGTGAAGAAATTAAACTTTTTATGGAGATGAAGTCGAAACCAATTCCGGAGTTATCCGATGCAAATTGGCTACTTGACTTGGCCTTTTTGGTTGACATCACAACGCATCTGAATGATCTAAACACGAAGTTACAAGGCCGGGATCAACTGATAAATAATCTTTACGATCATATCAAAGGATTTCAGACAAAGCTGAAACTATGGGAGAATCAATTATCAAAGGACATTACGGTGCATTTTCCCAATTTAACTGATTGCAAAAATGATGCAAATTTAGCTAACACGAAGAAATTTAATGAACACATAATTGCATTGAAAACACAGTTTTCTTCAAGATTTGCTGATTTTGCCGAACATGAAAATGATTTCAAACTATTTTCTGAACCATTCAGTGTTAATGTTGAGACAGCACCAGAATCAATGCAAATGGAGCTCATTGAATTGCAGTGTAATGTCGATCTGGAAAGAAAGTTTCGTGACGTCTCTTTGATTCAATTCTACAAACTCTACATTTCTCAGAAAGCGTTTCCATCAATCCGATATCATGCGCTGAAATGGTCTCACTTTTCCCCAGCACTTACATCTGTGAACAATTCTTTTCTAAGATGAAACAAACAAAGTGCAAAAACAGATGTCGGCTCACTGATGATAACTTGTCAAACGAATTACGAGTAGCAACATCAACTATCAAGGCAAATATTTCAGATTTATGTCGTGATAAGAAGTGTCAAATGTCACACAGACCAAAACCAGAACAAGATTGATATTTGATATGTTGGGTATATTTGAGTAGTATATGCAAACTTGAGAAGCATAAAAAATATAAATTCGAACAATCCAGAGTTTGTGCGAGTAAATAAAATATAAATATGGGATTATTAAAGTTAAATTTGGGTATTTTCATAGTTTGTATATTTTGCCTTCCAATAACAACTAGTATATAGTATATAATATATAATATATGCCTAATCATGTAAATTTAAATGATCTTTGCTATTAAAAAGATATATTATTGGAATATATATTAATAAATTCGTTCTAAATACATCCGGCCCCCGAAACATTGTCAAAGACTGAACTGGCCCCTAACAAAAACAAGTTGCTCATGCGTTCTTGGCCCATAGATGCCCGTAGATAAGATAATATTAATTTCAGTTTGCTGAAAGAGCGCTCACAGCTTCCGATTGATACCGCAATCGTTAATAACATCTGCAGCGCTATTCTTAAATTTGGAAAAACATCTTCACCATACAGGACTATAAACTTTAACAAATCAACTGCCGATGATAGCGAGGTATCACATCTAGTTTTCAACAACATTTTAGTATTGCAAATTTCATTGAAAAACTCCGTTCCATTAAGGTCGCTGACATAAAAGCTTGCTAAATACAAACATTTTGGTTTCAAATCGACTTTTTTCATGTTTAATAAATTATTAACATTAAGCAAAAAGCCAAATTTAAAATTAATGTCTTGAAGTCGTTTGAATATCGATGAAAATTCAACCTTTAAACTATCAAAAATGCTTTTCATTATTTTGTTAATATTTTCTTCCGAAGAAAGTCCTGCGTATCGGGCACTTCCCCCCGCCATTCGTCTTCTTCGACTGACTCGGCATTCTACTGCAATTCCCCATTTATTGCACATTTCCTTTGCTTTCTGAATGGCTTCTTCGCATAATTCCGATCTCTATTCGTTGATATAAAGTTCCAAAGATTGCATATCTGCGGCTGCTTCCTCGAATTTTATTGTTGGGTCCTGCAAACGTTTTTGAACTCGGTCAATTTTACCGAGAATTTGATGCCAAAAATGCAATAAGACAAGAAAATTAAATTCCAGAATAGTTGAAAGCAATCTTTCGGCATCAACCCTTGTGTCCTGAGTTTGGCTGTTATCATCGGACAATTTTTCGAGTAATCCTACAATTTCGTTTACTCCATTATGCACAGCTTTGACCGCATCTGCTCTAGCACTCCACCTGGTCTCACATTCTCGAGGTTTCATTTTACAGCTATACCACTCAATTTCCTCATCTTCCGACGATGGACCCGTGAAGAAACCTTCACATTACGGCCCCAACGTAAGCCAAGCGATTGAAGATCCAGCATTCCCACCCGCCAAGCTTCCCGAAGGTACCTTGATCATGGAACACTGTCCTCAATTCTGCTTATTTCGATGATATCTCTACTAAACCAACCCGTTGGCAACATCATATATTATCATTTTACTTTTTTAGATTCTTACGAAATTGTTATTAAATAAATTTTATGATTAAATCCTGTCGTGATCAAGAATGAAGACATTTACAGTTAAAATATTTAATTAATATTGATATACATAACACAAATTTTATGAAAATAATAAAACCTTTACCGATAAACAAATAACTTCAAGGTTCCTAAATACAAATGAATTCTTCGTATACTGAATACAAAATCCTCAAAGAATAAAATGGATCCTCGAGTGATAATTCTGTTGAACTGAAAACTAGAATGATTTTTGCGTAGCTTTATAGTATAGTAGATATTATTGAGTTAATAGCTCCTGGAAGTCTGTAATGATTCAAAATGACAGTACCTGTAGTAATTAAAAAATGACAGTCGAAAAATTAAAAATTAATTTTACTTGTAATAATTAAAAATGACAGTCATTTTAGTCTGTTGTATATATAGTTTTCCGGTCGGTCATCTGACCAATCAAAATTATAATTTCTCTAGATTTTTCTTGTTTTGAATTTCTAAATTCTGGAGGTACACTTCCTTCAAATAATCCATATTTTTTTGTTTCAAAACCTAAAACGGTATGAAAAAAACTATTACTTTCAAACTCGAGGATAATATTCTTTATCACCAAGATACATTTTGAAGTTGGTAAATCTATTTTGATTTCAATATTTCCATTTGTTTCTTTTAAAATTATATTATTTAATTCCTTTATTTCATATGACCCTGGTTCAATTAATTCATTTTTTTACTTGTCCTGTTTCATTCTTTGTAGTAAAATTATTATTAATAATTTTTATATTGAAAATCGTATTATAAAAACTAAACCATAATAATCCCAATTCATAATTTAAAGTTATAGGGGTCGGGAAATATATAGTAAAATCAGACTTGTTAATATTAACTGATAAAGTTATGGAATATTTTGTAGACATTATATTCTCGATTATTTTTAAACTTGACTCCATTTACTAGTAAAAAATTAGTAAATTTTTATTGTAATAAAATTTTTATTATAATAAAGTTTCCAGATTATTATAGATTTCTTGGATTATATTTATAAACTCTTGTTTTATGAGTGTTTTATCAACAAGATTTAATTTATACAAAACATAAACACAAAACTCCACATATTTTAGTGTTGTCAGGTTGAACTTGTAGAGTATTATAAATATATTCTTGTTTTATAGGTGTTGTATCAACATCTATAAAACCTTGTCCTAAATATTCTTCAACTTCTTTTATAGGTTTAATTCCATATGAATCAAAATATAGAGTTTTATTATAAACTGCAACCCAATGAGATCCTTTTTTATCAGAATTTTGATAATTGATTATTATATTATTTTTCTTAGTTTTTCCAATCTTGTGCAATTCATCATTCATCAAAATTTTAATTGGTAAATTTAAATAATTTGCATAGACTTTTAAAATCAAAATTTGTTTTTGTATCAACTCCAAATGTTTTTAAAAATCCAATATTGAATACTCGGTCATTTATTAAAGTGTATATTTATTAAATATATTAAATTTATTTATATTTATTAAATTTATCTTGTGAAATTATTCCATGTTTTAATAATTTTTTAGACATGTTGAAAATATCACCATTCAAATTATTATGACCTGCTTTCTTTGGTGCTAATAATTTTCTTAGTTGAATAAAAAGATCAATAAAATCTTTTCCATTAATAGAATCCATTCCTTTTCCTTCGTTGACAGTATAGCCCTTTTCATTTTTATTTAAATAACAACTCCAATTGTTTCATCTTTTTAAATTAGACAAGCGTGACAAGAATATGATTTATGGTGATTCATTTTCAAATATTGAACCCGACAAGAACATGTTTGATATGTTTGTTAATAACCACTGGAAAAAAAATATAATTATATTTAATTGAATAGAGAAAAGGATGAGATGGAGGAAAATTTGTTTTAAACTTATTTTAAAATATTAAAAACTTGTTTTGTTAAAAACTTTATTTCTGTAATTCATTATTATAAAATCTACCTAATATTTCTTCATTATCGATGATACCATATGTCATTGGAATTGTATGATGTATTTTATTTATAGTAAAAATTTCATTTGTCCATTTCGCTGTGATTCCTTTTTCAAATTTATTTTTATATTTAAATATTCTTACTTTATCACCAATTTTAAACTTTGGTTTATCTAATTCTTGTTTTAGAGCCAAAACTTGTTTTCTTTCTAAATCGGGGTTTGTGGAAGCATTTAAAGGTGTTTCTTTAATAGAGCTATACTTCATTATATTCATTATTTTCCAATAGCAGTAAAATATTTCCACATTTTATTTTTTAACGTTCTATTTAATCTTTCAACTACGACTGCTTTTCCTTTATTTTCTGTTGAATATAATTTAATATCATTTTCTTGCAAAAATTTTGTAAAAACTTTGTTATAAAAATCTGTTCCTTTATCACACTATAAATATTTTGGAATTCTTTGATGTTCTTCAAATATATTTTCAAATGCTTCTGTAATAGAATATCCTGTTATATTTTCTAAACATCTTGCAAAAGCAAATCTTGTATATAAATCTATTACAGTTAAAATTATTTTATATTTTTCGGGGTCTGATGATTTGGTTGGCATAATGACTAAATCAGCAGACCAAGTATGATCTTTTTCATTAACTTG
This sequence comes from Schmidtea polychroa, assembly GCA_959609185.1. NCBI lineage: Eukaryota > Metazoa > Platyhelminthes > Tricladida > Dugesiidae > Schmidtea > Schmidtea polychroa. The sequence continues at coordinate 22,285 of CAUHTR010001846.1, read as the reverse complement.
AACTTTTAGGTATTTTTTTAATTTTTCTAAATTCATGTGTAATTCGTTAGCATATTTTATTTGTGATTCTGTTGTGATTAGTAAACTTTTATTAGTAAAACCGTTTTTACTAATAAAAGAATCAGTCTTGGATTTATTCTCGAGGTGTTTTTCAGTGTCTGCTTGTTCAATAATTTTTTATTTGCAACATCTTTTGCCATCCTTGGTAGACCCGCTCCTAAAGCAATTATGGGAGTCGGATTGTGTCCTGCACCGATGAAAATTTTACCTTTCATTGCTTATTTAACTAGAGCTCCTTAAATCTTTTCTTGAGTTGATGGATTTTGTATATTATTTAAATCATGAATTAAATTAACATCAGCAACATGTCTATCTCTAAGATTTTTTGAATTGTAAGCAATATCATGTTTTAAAGCAGCTTGGTCAATTCTATTTATTGGTTTCTCCCTTGGTTAGGATTATTATTTTCATCAAGTCTAATATCTAATCGTGTCCCAGGTCCAGTAAAGTTGTGTTTAAATAAATGTCTTTCACATGGATATTTTTCAGTAGTAAAGGGTTTCAATAATGTTGATGTTAATTTTGAAGATTGTAAATCACCACCCTGTTTTTCAAAATTTTATAAAGCAAATCTACTTGAAGGATCGAAATCCAACCATGGAATATTATTTGAAGATGAAATTATTTCACCTTCAAAATTATTTGATGAAATTTTATTATTTAATCGAGATGTGTTTTTTAGTTTTGAGATGACTTGCTTTATGGTTTGTTGTAACATCACAATGACAAATTTCACATGTCCAATAACGTTTAATATACATTTTAAAAAAATTAATTTCTAAAATTTTGTTTAATTAACAAAACTCAATTAATTAACATTCTCAATTATTGAAATCTTTCCATCATATAACTTCATTTCTATTTTCTTTTCTTCAAGAATTGATGTATATATTTTTGCTTTAAAATTAGAATCCTTTGTTATATGAAGAGTAACATCAACATTATTTATAGCTAATCTATCATCTTGATCTGAAACATTTATACAGAATATAGAATACAAATTTTTGAAATCTTCTAAAATAAATTGTGGTTTTATTTTGAAGTCTTGGCATTTTTGAATATAATTTATATATGGGAATATATTTTCATTGTTTTCTATATTAAACTCCATTCTATTTACTGGATAATAACTATTATTCAATTGAATTTGAATTGATTTTAAATTATCATCTCCAATCTTTTGAATAAAAAAGTTATTATTTTTATGAAATGATGGATTTGTTTCTTTGAATCCAATTAAAATATATCTTGGTCGATATGCTAAATTTGCAATCTTTATAGAATATGTTGAACCTTCTTTCATGTCAAATACACTAGATATTCCATTTAAATAATTTATATTTATGGACTTATTGGAATTTAATCTTTCAAGGAGTTTAATTTCAGCATGTGGATTTAATGTCCATTCAGGTATATGTAATTCAAATGTTATTAATATTAATTTTCCTTTTGTATCCTTGTCTCCATAAAATAATACTTTATCATCTATTACTCTATTACAAAGTAATTCTATAAAAACATGAAGTACACGATTATAATTTTGAAGGAATCCAAATAAATGTTTCAATTCGAAATAACCTTCAAATTTATTAAGTTGAACTCGTTTATGATAACCATAATTTATATCTAAGCCATCTTTATCTAAATCACCTTTGTTAACATCAGGGATCCAACCTGTTAATTCACCATATTCATTTTTCTAATCACAACCAGTCAAAACAAAATTTAACATTGTAGAATATACACCTGAACTTGATATATTTTCAATTTTTGATGATTCTAATTTTAATCTCATGTTGTTAAATAAATTTGGAAAGAAATTATTTTCTAGGATAATATCTTTGTTTGCTTCAATCTCTAATTCAATTTTGTAATATAATTTTGCATTACACATATCTATAAGGTTTGATGTTTGAAGAGATTGAAAAACTATATCACCTCCACGATTTAAATTTGAAGTGGAACCAGACGTTGGACAAATTTTAAGTACGTCATTTTTTTCAATTTCACGAATAAACTTTATCATAATCAAGATTTAATTTATTTTTTTCTGAAATCTCGAGATTTATATTGTTCATTTTTATAATAAAAATTTCAATTTTTTATATTTTTATATTTTTCAATATTTATTAAAATCTTGAGTGTTAATTCTCTCTGGTGACTATATTTAGAGTATATTAAATTATTATTAAAATCTCGGGTATGGAAGTTTCTTGAAGTAGCCATTTTTGTTTTTTTTAAAATTTTATTTACTGGTTTATTTTTATAATATAAAATTTGACAATTTCATGTTTTATATTGTTAGGTATTAGTAAATTTACTAATCTCCATAATTATTGAAATCATCGCATGTGTACAATATATGAACAAAAACTCTTCCATTTTTTAATTCTTGGGTACCAATAAAATTTAGGTACCCAAAATTATTGAAATTATTTTTATTTTAAAATTATAAATCATTGTATCTATAATATATAACAACTTGAAAATAAAAAATTATTAAAATATTAAAATATTATATTATTAAATCCTTGTATCTATAATATATAATAAATTGTTTATTCTACGGTACCAATAAAATTTGGGTACCCAACATTACTGAAAATAAAAAATTATTAAAATATTTTATAGACGCATTATTAAAATTATGATTATATATAAATGATTATATATATATATATATATATATATATATATATATATATATATATATATATATATATATATATATATATATATATATATATATATATATATATATATATATATATATGCTTTTACCAAATATTTTATAATTTTCCGTATATTTGACATATTGAATTTTGATAATTCAAATTTCCTTTTTATTGAATAAATAGTTAAACATACATGGAAATGATTTAATTATAAGATAACGCCAATCAAACATTCTTTCCACGATATATTTCGACAGTTTTCCTGTCATCATCAGGTGGAATATAATAACTATGTAAATTAATTATTTATTAATTATTTAATTTAATACAACAATCTATACATACAATATAAAAAAACTTATTTAAAAACACTCAACACACAAGTATTTACTGCATGCTGCACATTAATTTTCGGATTCAATGACTTTATCAACAACGCTTCACAAATCACACGTTCCCAATAATTATCGAAATTTTTTAATAAAATTTTAAAATCAGACATACCTATTTTAATCTTACAGCCCTTATTGTTCTCACCAATATGGGTCAAAGCCTTCGGTCTACAATGCTCTCGAGCTCGAATACAGAGATGACGGGAAGTCTCTCCAATGTATGTGGCATTACACCCATTACATGTAAACTGATAAACAAGATCGGAACAGAATTCATCCGGAGTTTTTGATTTATTAATAAACATATTGCGTACTTTCGATGAAGTTGACACTATACTATAGTTTAAATTCCCTAACTGCTTTCTTATCTTCACTTTATAATCCTTAAAACCTTCTGAGTACGGCAATACTAACACAAATTTAGGCTCATCATCCTTGCTCACACTATTTAATTTATTTAACTCATCAGACTCACACACCTCAACAATATCACACCCAGATTTTCTCAAACATGGAGACTTAGGATTTTTAATAAATTTGTCAACAGTCTCTCACCATAATTAATAAAAAGGATTTTCCTGTTTATTATTAAAATTTGCGTTCTAAATAAAAGTTAAAGGCTTAATAATAAATAAATATATATATATATATATATTATTTTTAGATTCCAAATCCACGACGCCACATAATGTAATTGAAAGAAATGAAGCACAATAGAAGATCAATAAAAATTTTCAACTGAAAAATTGATTAATATAGTTTTGTTTTATTTTTTAATGAAATTTACTAACTTGCGGCATTTAATACTTAGTATAAAAAAGTTGTGCCTCAAAGAATGTTTTATTCTAATTTCATTTTGCTTTGAATGTTATTCAATCGAATGAATTTTCAATTTGCTAACTGATGATATTTGTGAGATATGTGTAAATCGAGATGGTTTATTGATGTATTGATCAAAATAGATTGGATATAGTGTGGATTCCTGAAGAAAGCCTAATGATATTTTAATAGAGGACATTCAAGAAATTTTGTCAAAAGTGACAGGCAACAAACATGTTTGCCCGTCAGTGCGCTTTCATTTTTATCTTGTAATTTTGTAAACATTGATTACTGGTTGCTGAAGTCACTCTTCTGTCAATATATTCTTGCCTAGTAAACGTACGGTGTATTATTTATGATATCACGCGAAAGGTTCTAGACTATTAGAAAGGATGACCTCGTTATTTTTACGAAAATTCATTAATAATAGAGGGAATAAAATACTAATGCATTTTGCTTTTATTCTTGTTCGACAAATTTCAAATTTTGAGGAGAAATTACAATTTTTAAGTGTGATAATATGCATTTTGTTAGTGGTCGCCCAATACCCAAGACATGTAATGTAATCAGATCTTACATCCACAATAAGGAGTTATTAGTACATATTTGCCCAACCTTCATTCCCTTTAAAATCAAAAATTCCGAAATATCAAAATCTCAAACACCAGACCTACTTCTTCAAGATTGTCTATGCCACTCGTTTACGAAAATATTTTTGCTTCTCAATAAACATTGTATATCAAATCATTTGCACAAAATGCATCGCAACGTATATATGGGAAACACATAAGATTCCGAACATGACTCGATGAAAACATCAAAAACAAAACCAATAATTATCACGAACACTGTAAAAAAGCACACAAATCAGCACCAGTCGTATACGAAAAAATTTTCAAATATTACAAGATGCGTTCAAAAATACGTTACATAGATTAGCCGCAGAAACTTATTATAAAAAACAAACCCTCCATCAACATTCTTCTGAATTTAATTAAATTTCAATTTCATTTATTTAAAACTTGCCAATGAAATATTAAAATTGAAATTGAGCGATAATAATAATACAAATTACAAAATAAATTTATATTTTCCCTATATTTTTAAAATTATTTGATAATGTTCAAAATCACTGAAAAAAGGCTGTGCCAAAAATTCGTAAACATAGAAAAAACATCGATTTCTTTACTGATTCACTGTCAAATAATAAATACCATATACATTAGGAAAAGATGAAAGATCTACAACTGTCCTGGTTAACCAGAGAATAGAACGGTAAAGAAGAAAAGACAAGCATACATACCAAATTACAGTTATCTCTAGGTTCCTTAAATACATATCAAATAGATTGGATATGCTTTACACATATTTCTCTTTTGATTGAATTTAAAGATTTATATAATTTTTTCTTTTTGTAATTCTTTTTCAACTTGGCGTTGGCATATCTATTTTTAATGGCGTTTTTCTTTCTTCTAAAATTTTCTTAGATCATTTTGCTCTTTACAAATACGAGGTAGGATTGGATTAATGACTTTTGATGTTTCTTTTTTGAAATCAAAAATGTTTTTAAAAAACAATTCAATGCTAAAATTGTTGCAAAATGAAAAAGGAAGTTCCCAAGAGGCAAATATTCAAAAGCAGAAAGTCCCAATGCCTGCTTTGAAAATGGGATTTTTCTCTTGTTAGAAAAAATGGAAAAGAAGTTTGACGATCTTTAAAATTTTGCTTATCATGAGTCTAAAAATTTCAATTAAAGTCAATTATGGGCAATGATTTTTGAATTTAAGTAAATTAAGGGTCTAAGAAATTAAATTAAAATAATTTAAGGTCCAAAATTTTAAAATTATAGTTAAGTAAAGTAAATTATGGGTCTAAAATTTGAATTACAATAAATCAAATTAGTAAATTAAGGTCCAGATTTTAAAATTAAAGTAAATTAAGGCTCAAATTTTTAAATTATGTAATCAATGGTCAAAAATTTTATATTAAATTAAATTAAAGAATCAAATAAGTAAATTAAGGTCCAGATTTTAAAATTAAAGTAAAATAAGGTTCAAATTTTTAAATTATGTAATCAATGGTCAAAAATTTAAAATTAAAGTTAAATAAGTAAATTAAAGTAATAATTTTTAAATTTAAAAATTATTTATTTAAAATTTCTATATTTATTATTTATATTTAAAAATTATGCAAATAAAAAATAACCTTAGATAACTGGAATTTTATTTGAAGTCGATATTTACTAATAATTTCATGTCGTCATTGATTAATTTTAATTTATGAAAATATTTTTAATTTCTAATTTTATTTTATTTCTTATTATTTTTTTGAATTTTCAGAATTATTTAAATTTCCAATTTCATTTATTAATTTTAAATTTCATCTTATTTTGGAAATAAAATTATGCAAATAAAAAATATCCTTAGATAACTGGAATTTTATTTGAAATCGATATTTACTAATTATTTCATGTGATCATTGATTAATTCACAAAGATTTGCATCTAAAATTGACATTGAAAAATATTTCATAAAAATTTCAATCTAAAATTGTAATTAAAAATGATTTAATAAAAAATTTCATTTCTTAAAAGCTGACAATTCTTCAAACTATTTGTTAATAAATTTTAAATTTTTACTGATTATTCTGATTATTGTTTAAATAATACAGTATAAAATTTAATTTATTTAAACTGTTAATTGTTTTCAATAAATTTTTGTTTTTGTATAAATTACTTATTGTTTACGCAGAATGTCCTTAAATGAAAGTGCTCCTGAAGAAATTTTCGATGAAATTCATGAAATTAATGCGTTTAGCAAAAAGGATAATGAAAGAAGTATTCCATGTATAATGGATGGATTGAAGCTAGGTCAAAGAAAAGTGTTATTTGCTTGTTTGAAAAAGAACTTAGTGAAAGAATTAAATCTTACCCGCTGGATCGGTGAGATCATTATCAGCATATCATCACAGTAAAGCATCTTTGATGTTAACAATAATTAATTTGGCTCAAAATTTCATCGGTAGTAATAACATCAATCTTTTGATGTCAAATAGTAATGTCGGTAGTCGATTATTTGGAGGCAAAGATAGTGCTTCACCTCGTTACATCTCGACTCAATTAAATAAATTGACAAAATTAATATTCCACCAAGACGACGAGGCCATTTTGAAATATCTTTTAGATGACAATGAACCTATTGAACCAGAATGGTATGCACCAATTATTCCTATGGTGTTAATTAATGGTTGTTACGACATCGGGACTGGATGGAGTAGTAAAATTCCTAATTTCAACCCCAAAGATGTGATAAATAATTTAAAACGGATGATTAATGGTGAAACTCCAGTGAAAATGCATCCATGGTATCGTAATTTTACCGGAACAATTGTTGAGGTGTGTGAAAATAAATATGTGGTTAATGGTGAAATCAATCAACTAAATGGAACCACTTTGGAAATAACTGAGCTACCTGTTCAGGTTTGGACTCATTCTTACTTAGATAACGTAATGAAAAAATATCTACATGGAAATTATAAAACTCCCGCATTTATTACTGATTACAAATGGTACCATACGCTCAAAACTGTCCGGTTTGTTGTGGAGATGAATCCAACTAAATATGCAGAGGCAGAAGCGATTGGTTTCCATAAATTTTTCAAACTCCAAGCACCTTTAACGTTAAGCAACATGATATTGTTCGATGAATGCGGAGTCATTCGGAAATATAATAATGAGACCGAAATATTAATCAACTTTTTTAAAGTACGATTAGAAATGTATGTCAAACGGAAAAATTATTTATTGGGCATATTATCAGCTCAAGTGTCGAAATTACAAAAACAAGCAAGATTTATTCTAGAGAAAATAAGTGGAAAAATAATTGTTGAAAAGGTTAAAATCGCAGTTTTGAATGAGAAATTGGTAGCAGGAAATTATGATTCAGATCCAGTTAAAGCTTGGCAGAAAAGTGTTGAAAAGCTACTGGCAATTGACAACGATGAAGATAATGACGCAGACAAACCTGATTATGCACATTTAATTCAGATGCAAATTTTAAATTTTACAGCAAAGAAAGACGCTTTATTGAAGGAAAGAGATGAGAAATTAAAAGAATTAGACATTATAAGAAACAAATCACCTGAACAAATGTGGTTAGATGATTTGGAAGTTCTGGAAAACGAAATCAAAACATTTTATAATAAAGATACTTTGGAGCCCGGAGAAATTGCAGCAAAAATCACTTCTTCAAAATTCAGTTTTCGCATTGAACCGAAAATTGAAAAGGAATATTTTAAATAATTAAATTTGGAAACGGAAAAAAAGAAAAAACTAATTGAAATAAAATTTATTGATTGTTTGATGCATTATTATTTTAATTGCTTGAAGTATATATAATTTTTTTGCTGATGGTCATTTCAAATTTAATTTTATAAAAAGAACACTGAATTAATAGTTTTTATGTTTGAATATTCAAATATTTGAATATTAAATATGTTTTTAAATAACAATTCAATGCTAAAATAGTTGCTTAATTAAAATGGAAGTTCCCTAGAGGCAAATATTCCAAAGCAGAAAGTCCCAATGCCTGCTTCTTTGAAAATAGGATTTTTCTCTTGTTGGAAAAAATGGAAAAAAAGTTGACGATCTTTAAAATTTTGCTGATCATCAAAAAAGAAACAAGCAACCAAATGATATATAAATCTGCCATTTTGAGGAATCCTTTAGAGCCAATAGAATGAGCAAAGCCGGAGAAAGAAAACCCGATGAAAACCAGTTGCGCCAGAGAAAATTCAAAGAGGATTTTCTATTCAGACAATTGTTTTTCTTTAAAATGATATTCAGAACAGAAAAGTTGTCTTTATGGAAAATTATCTATTTGAATGGCGGGTTCCAAAATGATTTAATAAAAAAATTCATTTCTTAAAAGCTGACAATTCTTCAAACTATTTGTTAATAAATTTTAAATTTTTACTGATTATTCTGATTATTCTGATTATTGTTTAAATAATACAGTATAAAATTTAATTTATTTAAACTGTTAATTGTTTTCAATAAATTTTTGTTTTTGTATAAATTACTTATTGTTTAAACAGAATGTCCCTAAATGAAAGTGCTCCCTAACTGCATCATTATTGAATCAATGATTGCAGAACAATAAATTTTGAATGTATCCATGTTAGGTTCTTCATCTTCAGCATGCTCTTATGGCATCGGTTTTCGTTTTGGTTTCCTTTTTTGAAATGGTTCAATTTTCATTTTCATGAACGTCTTATATCTTCAAAGTCATTTACAAGTCATTTTATTAACAACGATCGATAAATATCCTGGTCTTTTTTTGTAGTTTTAAATTGAATTTGTTTATTTACAATATCAAATTTCAAATTGTTATAAACGCAATGAACTTGTAACTATTGATTTGACGGTGCAATGATTTAGCAACAGATAATGCGTCACCAAGTAAGTATCCTACATTTCGATTGATACTAAAATAATTTGCTCCAGTTGCTCATATATGGCACTTACAGCATTTGCTTTGAAACAGTATCTTGTGTCCATATGCTTCTTTAGGCTGTTTTCAGTGATTGAGGATATTTTTTCATCTACTAGTTGACGCGGAGAAGATATTGTACAATCCCTGTATAGTTCCGAAAAATATCACAACATTTGCATCAATGATGGCCACGTACATACCTACCAAATTAAGACTATGTGCACAACATGGAATATACCGAGTAAGTGGATTCTCTTTTGAAGTATGGGTTGTACTCTTTTTTACTTCCCTGCCATGGTGACCCCATTATCGTAGCCTTGGGAACGTACATCTTCAAGTGATAAACCATTTTGAATTAACGCTGCTTCAATTTCCAAGCAATTCCTTCTCCTGTTTTCTCTGTTGTGTTTATGGAACCAACGATAAACACAATTTCAAATACTGAATAATTTCAGCTAATAGTCTTTGTGCGATACATCCGGATTGCTATCAAATATTATGCTATAATATTTAGCTTGAATTTCTTTTATTATTTCACTATGTACTTTCGCTGATAACAAATTAATAAATTCATTCTGGATTGTTAGCGACAAAACCTAGTGTGATTTTTAATATGCAATTAAAAGGAATTTTTAAAACCAACATGGAACTGACTCACATATTTTAGAAGATTCAAAAATATACCACTATCTGGTTTGTGTCCACAAAAAGCCAAGTTGTTGATGTTTTAAAAGTAAATTATTAAATTATATAGTTCAGATTAAAAGGAAAACCGAAATTGAATGGCGGTCAAGCAGGGAAGAAATGGCAAAGAAAGATAAGATAAAAACAGAACTATAAAATGGTACAATCAGACATGAAATGGAAAAATGCGCAAACCTGAGGAAGTTGAATAAAGTGAAAAGTTATCGAAATTGAAGCTGGAAAATGGGAGAGGGGTAGATTAGGTGAAGAAGACAGTGAGCAAGAAATTGTTAGAAAATGTTTAGAAAGGGTTGTAAAGCAGACAAATATGAAAAAACGTAAAATATTAAAAGTATTAGAGCCATGGGAGAACCCAAGCTATGAAGAAAACCCGAGCACGGCAATTCGGAAGGGTAAACAAACGAGGAATTCAGAGGGCAATTATCCAAACAGCCGGATAAACGAGAATAAACCCGAGCACGGCAATTCGGAAGGGTAAACAAACGAGGAATTCAGAGGGCAATTATCCAAACAGCCGGATAAACGAGGATAAACAAAAGAAGGGGAATTACGAAGAGGGTCAATAGAAATAGCTAATTAGGGAATGATAACCAAAGAAGTCAAAACCAATTAGGTTAAAAATGGGGTAATTACAATGGTTATGGGAGTATATAAAGAAACTCAAAATTCACATAATCGGCGGTAGCCTTAGGTAGGGAAAAAGAAACAGACTTTATGATTTCGAGGAATAAAATAAAAGAAGAAAAGAATTATAAGAGGAATCGAGGAGTCAGAAAGGAACATTAAAAGAGTTGGGATCAGGGAACGGAATCAAATAAAAAGGTGAAACTTATTTTTAAATCGTACAAGGTCGAGACCATCCAGAGCGGAATTCGATCGGTAATTGCGAGAAAATTGTGGTTAACTAAAAGTGTCGTTATTTATTGAGAATTGTAAATTTTCTATAAAACAAATATACGTTGGAAGTTGTGTTTATTAATTTTTGGAACACGTGGAGTCAGAGTCACCAACGGCGATTATTGATTTTTGATATCATGAAACCCAGCAATTTTAATATTATAGTCAATGGCGCCATTTCAAAATTTCGGTTTTCGGTGCTGCTTGTGCAATGTCGTCAATTAGTTGACCTTCTTCAAGCCCCTTTTCTAATAATTTGCATTTCGTAAAATTGTTTATGTGTTTCCACGAATTTTCGTGATTTTGAATTTGTGGGTTTAGATGATTTAAGTCCACAAATCTATCGGATTGAAAAAATCTTGGTTAAATTAGATAAAAATTTGAATTGTGGTATAACTCTTGAAGAATATAAAACCAAATACCCTTTTTTTACATTTGTTTTAGCCCCCGATTTTGATTTAATTCAGAGGTAATTACCAGAAAACGGAAATTTACGACTGGTTATTTTGTAGGTTATAAATATCCAACATTTTGTAACACTATTGCACATATTTACTGTAACGTTCTTGTGGAAAATTATTATGGTCATAAAAATAATTGTGTAACATACCTGTTATGTCCTATATGCAAAATTCTTGAAACATCGACATATACTGAAATTTATGATAAACATCATAATCATTTAACTCAGTGTTTCCCAAACCGGGGTACGCAGGCCTTTTCAATCTTCTATTATCTAAATATTAAAAGATAAATAAAAAAATTTAATTAGATTAAAAAATATAAATATAATCTTGTTTTTTATTTATTGTTTATATTTTCGAGTATTTTTTATTTTACAATATTTCAGTTATAAAAGTATTTAATTTTTCATTAATGCTATTAATTTAAAGGTCGTACATTTTAAAAAAGATATTATAAAAAATTTAATCATCATATATAAAATTTTAAAGCAAAGGGGTAAATTATATAATGAAAATGATCAAGGTGGTACGCAGTACCAAAAGTTTAGGAAACACTGATTTAACTCTATGTATGCCTTCTAAAAAATTAATTTTCCAAATTGCTTATAAAAATATATATCGACATCAACAACATCGACAACAATAGAAATATCGAAAACAGTACAATAAATGACATATTACTACAAAATCAACAATTAATGGAAACAAACAATAGATTAATAGGAATAATAGGAAATAAAAGACATTCAGAAATTCCCACAGAAATTCCAACAAAAAAGATGAAAAAGCCGGAAATAATAATCATTAGTGATGATAGTGACGATGAGGCTGTAAATAATGAAATTGTAATTAATGAGGTTGTAAATAACGAAACAATAACAATTAGTGACGACGAGGAGTTTGTAAATTATGAAACAATAACCATGATGATAGTGAGGACGAGTTTGTAAATAATGAAATTTTATATAGTGACAACGAGTTTGTAAATAATGAAGTTGTAAATGATGATAGTGACGACGATGTTGTACCCCAAATAATTAATAGTTTTTCAATACAAGTAGGCAGTGGTATTGTTGACTTAGTTTCTAACCTGAATAGCTCCAGTGTGATAGTTGAGTTGGATATATCTTCCTTGAATTGTCAAACTATTTCTGTTCCTAACATTCTCATAGAAAATTAAATTCTGTCCGTATTTGCTGTAAGTGGTGTCCTAGATGTCTGGATGGATAGAGTTTTGAAGATAGTTTTATTAAACATCAAGGTCTTTGTGATCGAAAGCAATTAAGAACCACAATGTACACTGTACCCAAAAATTTTTTTTTAGAATTCACAGATTTTAGTAAAATCGTCACTCCTCTTTTTGTTATTTATGCCGATTTTGAGGCAATCCTCCCTAAAAAGATACATAATATTACCATAACACTTACCCATATCGGCTGGACTTTTATGTACTAATAATTATACAGGTGAAAAATTTTATAAATTTTTCATAGGGCTTTCTTGTAATCTTTCCAGGCAAATACGCCACTCACTACCTGTAGTCTTTCATAATTCGAGAGGGTATGATCTCCATCATATCCTCAAATTCGGCTTGGCTAAATATAAGTACTGGAGTATTTCTTGCATACCGGTGACGAGTGAAAAGTTTTATCTCTTTTTGTGCATATTGATTCCCTAATTGTGAAATTTATAGATTCTTGTCAGTTTGTAAATTTGTCTCTAAAAAATGCTGTCTCAACCCTTAATACATTACTCTTAACAGAATCTGAGTTTAGAATATCTATTAGTTATAGTAAAGCTATTATCCCATATGATGTAGCGACTTCCCTTGACGTATTAAGATCAACCTTAAAATTACCACCAACTTTTTATTACGCAATTGTTCCAACTCACATTTTTTGCTTTCAGGGATTTTTAGTCCAAATTTTTTTTTATCAGACTATAGTGAGGGGGTCTCGATGGTCCTGGGATTTTCAATACAAAATATTTTTTCAATAGAAAATCCGACTATCAATAAAAAAGCATGGAATTTTCAGACTATAGTGAGGGGGTCTCGATTGATCCAGGGATTTTCAATACAAAAAAATTTTTTCAATAGAAAATCTGACTATCAATAAAAAAGCATGGAATTTTCCAAGTAAATTAAGGTGGGTCTTCTTGGTCATGAGAATTTCAATAGAAAAAGGTGGCCTACACTAAAAAAGCATGAAATTTTCAGACTATAGTGAGGGGGTCTCGATTGATACTGGAATTTTCAATACAAATTTTTTTTTCAATACAAATTTGAATTATCAATAAAAAAGCATGGTAATATTTGGTCTCAGGATATTTTCAATACAAAAAGGTGGTCTACACTAAAAAACAGTGGTAATTTAATTAATATTTTAAATACAAAAATCCGATTATCACTAAAAAAGCATGGATTTTTCTCGTTCAATTCAGGTGGGTCTTCTTGGTCCTGAGAATTTCAATAAAAAAAGGCGGTCTACACTAAAAAAGCGTGGTAAATTTTTAAAAAAAAGTAAATAATTGGTCTAAAAATTGAATTACAGTAAAATATGGGCTCAGATTTTTGAATTACAGTAAATTATGGACTAAGAATTTTGAAATAAACTAAATTATGAGTCCAAATTTTTTAAATAAGTAAATTAAGGTTCAGATTTTTCGATTAAAGTAAATCAAGGTCCAAAGTTTTTAAATTAAAGTAAATTAAGGTTCTAAAAATTAAATTAAAAGTAAATTAAGGTCCAAATTTTTAAATTTAAGTAAATAATAGGTCTAATAATTGAATTAAAGTAATCAACGGGTTCAAATAAGTAAATTAAGGTCCAAATTTTTAAAGTAAAGTAAATAATGGTTCAAATTTTTAATTAAAGTAAATCAAGGTCCAAAATTTTCAATTAAAGTAATGAATGGGCTCAAATAACTAAATTAAGGTTCTAAAAAATTAAATTAAAGTTAATTAAGGTCCAAATTTTAAAATTAAGTAATCAATGGTAAAAAATTTTAAATTAAAGTTAAATAAGTAAATTAAAGGAAGATTTTTAAATTTATTAACAAAAAGTTGGAATAATAGTAGGTGTTTGAGAATTGAAATTTTTTAATGAAATTTTTTATGAAATAATTTTTAAAGTAATTTTTAATAGAAATTTTAATGAAATATTTTTCAATGGTAATTTTTAATGGAAATTTTAATGGAATAATTTTCAATGATAATTTTAGATGGAAATTTTTAAAATAATTTTTAATGAAAATTTTTATGAAATATTTTTCAAAGACAAATTTTAATAATAATTTATTTTAATAATAATTTTTAAATAAGTAATGTAATAAGTAAATTAAAGTAAGATTTTTATATTTATTAACAAAAAGTTGAAATAATAGAAGGTGTTTGAGAATTGAAATTTTTTAATGAAAATTTTTTATGAATAATTTTTAATGGAAATTTTTAATGAAAATTTTTTATGAATAATTTTTAAGTAATTTTTAATGGAAATTTTTATGAAATAGTTTTCAAAGACAAATTTTAATAATAATTCAACAACAAACCAACAACTTAGTACCAACAACCAGTAACTTACGAACATGTATTTACAACGGGATACCTACAACTAGTTACTAACAACCAGTTACCACCTACCAAGTACTTATAACAAGTTACTAACAGCCAGTTACCTGCTACCAAGTACTTACAACTAGATATCAAGTACTAACAACCAAAAACATGCAACCAACTAGCTACCACCTACCAAGTACTCACGACCGTCAACAACCAGGTACTAAGCATCATCAACCAACTACTAAGTACCTACAACCTACAACTAGTTACTAACAACCAGTTACCTGATACTAAGTACCTACAACCACCTAACAAGTACTAACAACAAAAAACAAGCAACCAACTAGCTACAAATTACCAAGTACTCACAACCGACAACAACCAGCTAACAACTAGCTACCAAGTACCAACAATCAACTAACAACCAGGTACTAAGCATTATCAACCAAGTACTAACAACCAAGTACAAGATACCTAGTACTAAGCACTGTCAACTAGATATCAAGTACTTATAACCAGATGACCACATGAAATTATTGGTTAAATAGGTAAATTAATGTTTAATCTTTAAATTAACTAACCAATGATCTAAACCAACGGTGGGCAAATGCGGCTCTTAGAGCCGCATGCGGCTCTTCGTTGAGTAAACTTCGGCTCATTGATAATTGAATTTTTGATAATTGAATTTGAAAATTGAATTCGATTTTTTTATTTTGAAATTTTTTCAACTGAATTTTTAAAAAAAAATACAGTGAATAATTGGAAGAATTGCAAGCGGATTTCAAATGTAGGTTTGAAGATTTGAAAAGTTTTAAATCTACATTTGCATTTTTTGTGAACCCATTTATTTGTGATATTATTGAAGATGGATTTCCAATTTCTGAAGTAATACTTGTTAAAAAAGCGGTTGGGGAATTGGAGTTATTAGATATGAAAGAGGACCAGGCTTTGCAAATGCACCATAAAGTTACTTCTATAATTGAATTTTGGAAACTCGTACCAGAGGCAAAATATCCACACTTAAAACAAGCTGCTTGCCGTCTAATTTCAATTTTTGGTACAACATATTGTTGTGAATCTTTGTACTCCACAATGAAGTTCGTGAAGTCGAAATATCGTTCACAGTTGACCAATCAGCATCTTACAGAATTGCTGCGAACAGCTTTAACAAAGTATACACCAAATTTCAAAGATTTGACCAAAAGTCTTCGTTAATTCAAGAAATTTTATTACTTTTTATTAATGGATTTTTATTATATTTTATGTTTGTTACTTAAATTTTGAAATAATTGTTTTTAATAGCGTTTAAGTCTTTTTTAATCAAATTAATGAAATAAAAAAAATATGTAGTTCACTATGGTGGCTCTTTAAAAAATAAATTTTCGGAAAATGTCTCTCATTGAAGTCAATTTAGGATGAAAGTTTTCTGGGATTTTCAATGTTAATTTTAGATGCAAATCTTCGTCAATTAATCAATGGCGACATGAAATTATTAGTTAAATATGAAAATAAGGGTTATAATTAGTTGTATAGTAAATTATGGTGTAAAATTAAGTAATAAAGGATAAATAGGTAAATTAAGGATAAGTAAATTAATGTTAAAATTTTAAATAAGTAAATTAAGGTTCAAAATTTTAAATTAAAGAAAACAATGGTTTAAATTTTAAATTAAAGCTAAATGAGTAAATTAAAGTAATAATTTTTAAATAAGTAATGTAATAAGTAAATTAAACTAAGATTTTTAAATTTATTATCAAAAGATTGAATAACATCCAACTTTTTTGAGAAATGTAATTTTTTAATGAAAATTTAAATGGAAATTTTTTTTAAGTTAATTTTAAATGTAAAATTTTTTAAGTTAATTTTAAATGTAAATTTTTTAAGTTAATTTTTATGAAATAATAATATTAATAATAATAATAATAATAATAATAATAATAATAATAATAATAATAATAATAATAATAATAATAATAATAATAATAATAATAATAATAATAATAATAATAAAAATAATAATAATAATAATAATAATTCAACAGTTACCAACAATCGGTTACAAAATATTTTTAACTAGGTGCTAACAAATAAGTACCAAATACTTTCAACATGATACCACGTACTAACTAACTCTCAAACAACCACATACTTACAATTAACTACTTACAATCAACTAAATATTCTTTATTGTATTTTATGAATTGTATTTTTTTAAATTAATATTTTTATACAGCTTCTATAATAAATAATTTTAATTACAATCAGTAGAAAAACCATTTCAAAATGTCTAAATTTAACAAAAATGTTGATTTTCATCAAAAAACCACAACTCAATCACTTTAAAACACCACGTGAAATTCAAAATAATTTAAATTACAATGAAAGACTAATGAATTCTAATTTACAAAACATTCTTCTTTTAAATGATAACTACTGACTTATTATTGCAAAGTAAAAATCACATTCAATAAATACTTATTGTTGATCAGTTTTATTATATATACTCTGAGTTTATCCGACAGGATGTTTTGACCCCCTAAGGGTACAGGTCGTAAGGGTACTGGTCGTAAGGGTATTAGTCGTAAAGGTACTATTCGTAAGGATATTAGTCGTAAGCGTAATGGTCGTAAGGATATTGCTAACTCTCAACCGCCCACCTACCCATTAACTAGCTACTAAGTACTAACAACCAGCTAACAACTAGATACCAAGTACTTACAACCAGCATCAAAACCCATCGAGAAATTAACAAATATCAACCTAAAACTAGATTGGTATTTGATTAAGGAATATGAAATAGGTTTTTTATTAATTTTTGACTAAAATAAATTCTAAAATAATAGAAAATTATTAGTAAAATGTTTTAATTTGCATTATGTATTTCAAAAACAATTATCATAATAGATAAAATAATTTAAATCAGTGGTTCTCAAACCTTTTTGATCACGACCCAAATTTTTGACATTTCATGCCAAAAATTTTATTGCGACCCACATGACAAAGATTAATTTTAAAATAAATGTTTATTTAATGAGAATAACTCTATTTAACTCTAGTTATTCTAGTCATCGCGACCCACCAAAAATTCTTTCGCGACCCATAGTTTGAGAAACACTGGTTTAAATCAAATACCAATCACAGCTTGTTATGTAATAAAATAGTTGCGGCTTGTTATGTAATAAAATAGTTTAAATTATATATCCTTCTCATTGATATTTTCCCCGATTCTCAATATTCCATTAATTATTCACTTATAACCCCCCCCCCCGATTTTGATTAATTATTCTCCACAAATATTTCTTTTAAGATTTTTTTAATTAAATTTATGAATTTTATGAAATAATTTTAAATAAATTCAATTAATATATTTCCATTCTTATCAACCTTCATCTTATCTATGCCCATTCAATGATCCATTAATAAATTATTCTACCATTATTATTTTCACCCATTTGAATTTCTCATCGAATAATGAATAATTTCATCACTTTAATGAAGATTCTTACCACCTTCATTGTTAATTTTATCAAAGTTTAAAGAATAATTGTCTTTTCATTTTACATTGCTTACCACTTTAGAATAAGATTTTTTATCGAAATTTATGATAATTTTACTGATTCAATGATAAATTTGAATGAGTTAATTCGTTTTATTATATATATACTCTGAGTTTATCCGACAAAATATTCAGTCCCCCTATGGGTATTGCTCACAAGGGTACTACTCACATTCAACATGTCGCAAGGGTATTAGTCGTAAAGGTATTTAATGCTTTTATTTGAATGATTATTTAGGCAAATTTGTTGTTTAAGGCAGGCCTTCTTAAACTATGGGTCGCTACCCCAAATGGGGTCGCTTAGCATAATTCTGGGGTCGCGAGATTAATTAACTTTTCGATTAATTTATAATATATCAGAATAGTATAAAATTTATAGTATAAAATAATGTACTACTTTTGTTTATTTATTAAAATTATATTAATTTTATTGAACTTCATTTAAAAGTAATATTTGTGAAATTTTTATGTGTTATTAAATTTAATGACATTTTTAATGACAATTATTATATGCAATATGTTATTTTTATATATTTATTGGATTTTAGAATCAAAATAATTTTTGGCCATGGATAAATGGCTGAACTTAAATAAGAATGATAATGACGCAGATGATAATGCTACAAACTCTCCTCAGGTAGGACACAATATTGAAAAATAGCCATTTAATGTACGAAAAAGAAAATATGATGAGTCTTTTTTCAATTTGGCTTTACATTTCAAATTTGTAATGGTAATGAACAACCTCTTTGTTTGATCTGCAATGAATTATTGGCTGCGGAGAGTATGAAACCATCAAAATTAAAAAGACATTTTGAATCAAAGCATGTTTTGTATGTCAATAAACCAAATGAATATTTTGAAAGATTGTATAAATCTTTAAATAAAGAAAAAAAATCCTTT
The DNA here is from genome assembly GCA_959609185.1 of Schmidtea polychroa. Lineage (NCBI taxonomy): Eukaryota > Metazoa > Platyhelminthes > Tricladida > Dugesiidae > Schmidtea > Schmidtea polychroa. The sequence goes on along the minus strand of CAUHTR010001846.1, from coordinate 2,763 downwards.
CAAAAATTTATGACCGTTAATGAAAAATATTTATTAGCGTCATATGAAGTTTCATACTGTATTGCTAAAAAGAAAAAGCCGTTCACCATTGGAGAAGATCTTATATTACCTGCTGCTATTAAAATGGAAGAAATACTACATGGAAGTAAATATGGCGATGATATTCGAAAAATTCCTTTGTCGATCGACACTGTCGCGAATAGAATTTCTGATATTAACAATGACCAATTAGTGCAACTTATTGCAAGAATTAAAGAAAGCCCAAAATTTTCAATTCAGTTGGACGAAACAACGGATATTACTAAATTGGCTCAGTTGTTAGTATATGTCAGGTACGTTTATAAAGAAAACGTGGAGGAAGAATTGTTATTTTCTCGTCTTATGAAAGACCATACTACAGGGAAAGACATATATTGTAAAGTTGACGAATTTTTAAAAATTGAAGGTTTAGAATGGAAAAATTGCTGTGGAATATGCACAGATGGTGCAAGAGCGGTGACGGGCAAAAATATTGGTTTTAAATTATTTTTTCAAGCTGCTCCTTATGATCATATAACTTTTACTCACTGTCTTATTCACAGAGAGGCCCTTGCATCAAAAAAATTAGCACCAGAATTGAACGATGTGCTTCAGAATGCTGTAAAGATTATAAATTTTATTAAGAGCCATGCCCTTAACAGTCGGTTATTTTCAAATCTCTGCAAGGATACGGATTCCAACTACACAACTTTATTATTACATGCAGAAGTAAGATGGTGGTCAAGAGGTCAAAGTTTAAGAAGATTATTGTTATTAAAGGATGAAATCGAAATATTTTTAACCGAACGAAAATGTGAACTTGCTGCTTTTTTTCAAAATGACTTATGGCTATCTAAGTTGTGTTATTTGTCAGATATCTTTGAGAAATTAAACGATCTCAACTTGTCTCTTCAAGGAAAAAATTGCGATATATTTACTTCTAATGATAAAATTGAAAGTTTTATTAAAAAGATCAACATTTGGAAAAGTAGGGTAGAAAAGAATTCGTTCGAAATGTTTTCCAGTCTCGACAATTTTATAATCGAGAAAAATCATTGTATAACTATTATTGCAATAATTATTGTAGATCACTTAAAAACGCTAGAAACACAGTTCCGCACATATTTTATATTAAATATTGATTTCAAAAAGGTAGCTTGGATTCAAAAACCGTTTTGGACTGACTTGAGTGAGATTGATCACCTGCCACTTAAAGCACAAGAGGAATTTGCTGAGCTTTGGAGTGACTCAAACCTAAAACTACATTTTCCAAAAAAGCCCTTGGCTGAATTCTGGATCGGAACTAGAACTGAATTTCCCACAATCGCTGATATGGCGTTAAATATGCTTCTGCCATTCAACACCACATATTTATGTGAAGTTACTTTCTCAGCTTTAACGCATATTAAATCCCAATATCGTTCATCGCTAAAAAATGTTGAAGAGGTCTTACGTCCAGCAGTGTCAAACATTCCACCAAACATTTAATTTTTTATGCAATAAAAAACAGGCACATCCATCTCATTAAATTTAATTTTAAATTTTTATATGTTTCAAAACGAATTCTAAAACTATATTTTTTCATGTGTATTGTTACATAATAAATAAATCATCAAAAAATACTTATTTATCTTTCTGTTATATTTATATGGGGTCGCTAGGAAACTCGCAATCATAAATAGGGTCGTAAATGAAAAAAAGTTTAAGAAGCCCTGGTTTAAGGCATTCATTGATAATTTTTAGAAATGATGGTTTTAGTAAATATGCAAGTATATATATATATATATATATATATATATATATATATATATATATATATATATATATATATATATATATATATATATATATATATATATATATATATATATATATATATATATATATATATATATATATATATATATATATATATATATATATATATATATATATATATATATATATATATATATATATATATATATATATATATATATATATATAATTAAACTATATATATTAATAAAACTATATATTAAAACTATATATCTTGACTCCCGCGCGCGTAATAGGCATTTGAATTACCTCTTTGTTGATATATATATAATGTTTGAAAACTTTTAAGCTTTTTGACCCTTTGAAGTTTGAAGACACAGCATACACCTTCAAGAGTATGACCATTGGATAGAGTTCTTTAAGGCCTTTCGATTGATACCCATAAATCACTTCACCCTTTAAATTTTGAATTTAAAAATTTCTGAAATGGAGTCACACCTATGAGTCACCTTATGAGTCATACCGTTAAGTCATAAATTATTTCATTATTATTGGTGCAAGCAAAAGTGCCCTTAAAAAATTATTTTGCTTTTAAGGCAAGGAAGAACAATTACAATTAGTTTATTATGTAATTATCATTATGGTATTGAGAGTACTCTACAATTTTAATAAATAAATAGATTCGAGGACGAATCTTAATTAAAGGGGAGACATGTTGGGGTTGGCGCAATAATCAAAAATTCATATATAAAAGGAAAGCATAACAAATAATAGTAAAATCGATAAAAGTATTTACTTATTTAATTTAAATTTAAAATCAATAAATTATTAATTAAAATTTACTAAAAATCAAAAATCAATATCGGGTATGGTTGAACACCAAATCAATAAATGAGTTCAGAAATTATAATGAAAATTTAATAAGGTGTTCACAGGGAATGCGAAAAAACAAATTAATTAAAATTAATTAATCGGTAATGGGAAGCC
>CAUHTR010001845.1:0-69359 GCA_959609185.1 Schmidtea polychroa | reverse complement strand
GTTAAAAAGAAAACAATTCTTTTTTTCTCGTGTACATCCATTTTCCAATATCTCTCGCAGCTCTCGAAACCGAATGTTCTTTTGTTGTTGTTCCCATACATTTTCCATAGCTTCTGTTCTTTGGATAGTATATATATATATATCTAATCTTTGATTTTCCTTGCTTAGCTTCTTCATGTCTTGTTTGACACTGGGTGCAAATCATACTTTTTAATCTTGATAGTCCATCTGCATTCGAGTGTTCTTCGCCTTTCCAATATTTTAGTTCAAAATCATATTCCGACAGGTTAGCTAACCATGTTTGGAACTGCGGACTGATTGGAGTTTTTGTAGTGTTCATGAAAACCAATGCCTTGTGGTCGGTGCGAATTATGAATTTTTTCGTACAGATATTCTCTAAATTGCATGACGTATTCATGTACGGCGAGCAGTTCTTTCCTGGTTACACAGTATACATTTTCATGTGATGACATATGTCTCGAGCCATAAGCTATGACAGATTCTTCTCCATCTTCTGTAATTTGACTCAAAACTGCACCAATGGCTCCGAAACTAGCGTCTGTGTCTAAGATAAAAGTCCTATCTTCTCTTGGAAAATCAAGAATAGGTGCTTCGTACAATCGTCTCTTCAGAGTTTGGAAGCTCTCATTGCATTCTTTAGTCCAATTTATATCTTTATCGCATCCAGATGTTGCAGCGTATAATAGTTCGCCGATTTTGGCATAGTCTTTGATGAATCTTCTATAGTAGTTCGTAAATCCGAGAAACGATCTCAATTGTTTTGAACATTTTGGTACTTCTGCTTTCTCAATCTCTTCCACTTTCTTCCTGTTTGTCTGGATACCTTTCTCGTTAACCTTGTGACCAAGGAAACACAATTCTGTTTTATTGAATTTGCATTTTTCTGGATTTATCTTCAGTCCTGCCATTTGAATTCTTCTGAATATTTCCCTTAATAGCTCATCGTGGTCTTTTTGACTTTTACCATATACCAAGATATCATCTGGATAAACTACTACTCCTTTGAATAGCATTCCTTCTAGCACTGTGTGCGTCAGTCTCTGGAATGTCGCAGGGGCTGTTGCTAAGCCAAACGGTAGTCTATTGAGGCAAAATTGTCCTTCTCTTGTACTGAATGCAGACATTTCTTGAATTTCCGGAGCCAACTCCACTTCATAATACGCCTGACCTAAATCGATTGACGAAAATATTTTTGCATTCGCGAGACAGTCTGGTAAGAATTTGGTGTTAGGCATCAGAAATGACTCTTTTTCTGTTATGGAATTCAATCTACAATAGTCTACACACATCCTGATAGATCCATCTTTCTTCCCTACTATCACTAACGGGGCATTCCAAGGACTCTTGCAACACCAAATAACATTTGCTTTCATTAACTCTTTTATCAGTTCTTCAATCTTTTTCTCCATGTGCATTGGTTGACGTCGATGATGCTGCATTATTGGGCCTCCTGTTATCCGCATCTCATGTCGAACTAAGTTTGTAAATCCCAGATTGAATTTCGATGCCATAAAAATTCCGCCGTATTCCCTGATCATTCTTTCAATATCTTTACTATTCTCACCTGCCACCGCCACTAGTGCTATATTTATTCTTTCTTCATCAGTGTAAATTTTGTTTATCAATGACGTTTCTATATTATTGATTTTCACTAACTCCAAACTCTTTCATTGTATCAATGCCCCCTATGAATTCGGGTTTGATCTCTTTTACCACTACTACTGTGATTATTTTGGTCTTCTAATTCCATGTGGCCGGTATAGTCATGTATCCCATTGCTTCTTCACCTCCAGTTGAAAAAACTCCGCATAATAAAATCATACTAAGTTGAAGTTCTGGTATGCCTACTTTCTCCCACAAATTCTTGCTCATGACTGTTACTGATGCTCCAGAGTCCCATAACATCTCTGTTTCGGCATTATTCAACATTATTTTACTCCAATTTCTTCCATCTTCCGTCTGGTACATCTCTTCTTCTGCCTCGTCTCTTCGTCGTTCATTTCTTCTTTCACAATTTATTGTCTTGACTCCACCGACGAAATGAAACCCATGGAGTCGCTGATGTTTTTTCCGTCTTCTCTCAATATAGTATATTTTTCAGGGACATTGTATCTATCTTCCATGTCGCTGTGAGCAGTTCTGAAATCTTGACTATTCTCGGTGTAATCTCTTCTATCAGATTTTGAATCTTCTTCTTCTATGCACGCTATCCTTTGATATCGGCGTGGAACCTCTTTCCGTAACAAAAAACAATCTCGGAACCCGTGACCTTCCTTGCCATATCCAGGCATTTATTTCCCAGTGGACACTCATACCTTCTGTGTCCCTTTTCGCCACAGCAAAAACAATCACCTACCGTTAATTTTGGGACCGATGCTTGTGGTAGTCCTCTACTTTCGTTGTACAGCCTCCTTGCTATATTCTTCATGGATATTGTTGGCAGCTTCCTTTCTGAGCTATTCGGGATTCTCGCATTTCTCAAGAATTGTTCTCTTGGAGATTGTTCTCGACGACCATGGTTATTTCCTTCGTATTGTATTGGTCCGCGTATAGGATGTTCGTCTCTTCTTGATCTGTGGTGACTAAATGACTCTTCTGATAGTCTTCTTTGTGGTGATGTAGGCATGGGATTTTGGGTATTCTTTTGAATTCTCATCTGCCCTCCCTCAGTCACGCTAGCGTATGTTCTTTGACCGATTGCTTTAATAAATTCCATTTTATTGTTTCCATTTTTGTTACTTTCAAAAATTTTCGCCAATGATCTCGTTTCTTCAATTTTTGTTTCTGGTTTCGTCAATAGTATCTCCCGCAGTCTCGCATCGCGTGCTTTATTTGCGATGAGGTCTTGAACAATATCTTCTTCTGATCGTCCTGAATTTACAACTTCAGCTAAAGCTTTCCTTAGCCGTATCTCAAAAGCTGCAAACCTTTCATCATCTTCCTGTTCCATAGCTGCCAATTCTCTGATTTTATCAGTTATTGATTTTGTAATTGTGAACGTATGTAAGAACCACGCTTTGGCTTTCGCATCTGTTGTTTCTGTTTCTCTGACGTTTCCCACAATGTCTTTGCTTCTGCCACTAATAACACATCGAAAGTGCTTGTCAATCGCTGTCCATTTGTCAGCAGCCATTCTTCTATATCCCTGATCCATTCTTCGGCTTCTTTTAAACCTCGTCCATCATATCGTCTGATGTTCAGTGTGAGCATGTCTTGGCATGATTTCGGTAGGCATTCCATTAGCGATTTTGTCGATTTCGAAATGGCGTTGATATTTTGATTTTCGGCGTGATCGCCAGTTAAATCCATCTTTAAATCCATCTTTAAATTTCTCAGCAAAAGTCTTGAAACCAAAAATATATATATTTGATCAAAAGGATTTATAATAATAATAAGTTTTTAATTTTTCACAAAAACCACCACTCCAATTATTAAAACAACCAGATATCTAACTTTGAAGAAATTTATTATTATTGGAGTATATTAAATGCATTTAAAAAATTATACCAGTGTTTCTTAAAGATTTTTTATCTACTGATACATTTTCCATGGTAATCAAATTACGCGGCAGATCTAAACACAATGTCCATATTTCATAAAAAAATATTTAAAATAAACAATATTAATGATAGGAATTTTCATTCATTTTATTTATAAAAATGGGATTTAATTCTAAATTAAAAGTTTTAAAATGTAAAAAATTCATAATATGATTAGTTACAAACCAGATCTACTATTAGGCCAACCGATGCCATCACATCAGGGCGCCAAGCAAAATGGACGCATCAATTTTGTAAATAAGAAAAAAGATACTGGTTTCCTGTATACGAAAAACTTTTAAAAAATCTCATTTGTAACTCTGTAATATTTTTTTTTAATTTGATATCTAATAATGTCTAAGGGCATTCAATGTTAAATCTTATTAAACTTATTTTAGATTAGAAAATCGAAATATCATACATCTATGCAAAAGCTACTTAATTCTTCGCAATTAAATTGAATTCATAATGTTCGATCATTTTGGAATTCCAAAAATTCTTCTTCTTTCAATTCTAGCTGTGTATGTCTAAGTTGTTGCTAAATGGATTACACACCAAATAAAACCGAGTAATGTCGAGTTAAAGGGGAAAATTAACTTTTTCATCAAAGACATTTAATATAAATAATCTTTAAAACTTCAGGTAATCGATATTTTACCCTTTCGTGCTTTTTCCAGTACATCCCAAGATACAATGAACGTTACAACATGACACCCATTGCATGAACAACGTTGGTAATTTTTTAAATTGGGAACACTCGTGAAAATTGAAGACGAAGCTGATTTTTGAGTCGCCCGGATCTTTGTAGATCTTGGAAAAAACTGACTTTAGGCCCAGGCATAAGCAACATCAAGAAATGCGTCGGAACATAACACACAAACGTAGCAGTAGTCGAGTTAAATTAGAAACACTTTAAAACACCAAATAAACATAACTAATGGAATCCACATAACACCAAAGTAATAAATCCGAGTTTAAGGAAAAATCAAACAAAATCAAGAAGTAATACACGAACCAAACTCAAATACAACAAAAATACATAACAGAAGTAAACAAATTTGAATTAATGGTAATAATAAGAGGTAAGAATGGAAATAAGAAAGATTTCCAAGAAATAACTCCAAAAGATGAATTAGAAATAACAGTTACAATGAGAATAAACAGAAAAACTAGAATATCCTGTAAAAATGGTGAAATCCATCATGGCCGCCAAGTGATTTAGCAAAGTTCACAAAAAAAATAAACATTTAATAATTAAATTAACAAAAGCAAAATGAGATAACATAAAAATTACAAGAAAAAGGGAATTATTTATTAAAATATATAAAACAAAATAGAATATTCTGGAAAACGCCCATATTCATCATGGTGGCGTGTATACACAGTAGTTTTACCGACATGTTTATCAGAAACTTCTTGGTGACCAGTGTGGACAATGATCAGTATCGTCGTTGTCTACATGTGGTGTAAACGTTAATAAATAAATCAACCGAGGCCACGGTGAACTTTTAGTTCGTGCGTAGCTTCAAGGTCCCAACATAACACCAAGGGTTCACTGTATCCGAGTCCAGTGGGCTGGTGCGATGGACAACTTTCTTAACACGTTGACTGCCACGCGTGTTTACAACAAAATCCCCGTCAGGCCACCGGCGCCACTGTAAGATGCGTGCTCTGCTACCGTTCGCCGTTCGCAGAAATAATTTGGGGAAAAGCCTTAGACGCGCATGCAAGCGGTGTTACGCAAATAAAAGAGAAGAACTGGAACGATCAAAGGCACGAGCAAATCTCAGAAAACCCACTACTTTTTGTCCAAGCTGCCCTGGTCAACCGCAACTTTGCAGTGAATGCTTCAATATTTTGCACTGTAAATAATTTTGTTAATAAACGATTTTTAAAAAAATTCAACAGTATTATTATCTCCTGTCATATATTTATCTAAATATGTTCGGAAATCCTTTGGAAGGAGTCACCCGATGTGGCCTGATGAGAACTCTTGCTGTCACCCGAATACGGGTGACGTGGCCTGATGAGAACTTTTGCTGTCACCCGAATACGGGTGACACGGCAGTTAACGTGTTAATTAATGTAAATGATCTATTGCACATAATGACCACATATTTAAATAACATTTAAATACGAAGATTATAAGACACTAATCGCTTGCTTCTCAAACGTCCAGAGACCCGAGAGAAACGAGTATTTCAACATTATTGACACAAAATCATCACCATATACAATGAATATTAGAATTGTTTCAACATAATTGAATATAGGACAGATCATCGTGCTTTAATAAACATAAAATAAAGGCAGATCCCTGCCAAAACATTTTCAAGAAAATTTAGAACTTTGAATTTCAGGAAATGTGCGAATAGCATAAAGCAGATCCTCATAAAAAATCTTGGAGGTCAATTGTAACTTTGATTGTATGGAAATAAATGAATACAAAAAGGGATAGGTAGTCCCACAAGATTTAACGAGTAGTTGTTTTATAAGATAAATAATTCCGAACACGTACCTGAATTGGAAGTAGTGTATCAAAGTAGGCTAAGTCAATTTTCTCCTGAGTAGTAAAACTCAGAGTATAGAGTTTTTGATAAAACAGTTAATATTTAACAATAATTATTAGTCGACTGATCGATAACTAATGTAAGGAATAATTTATATTACATTCGATTATATTACCGTATTTCATACTGCGATATGTTTGTAGTAGGGTTGTTAATATCGGTTTTTCGAGCAATCCGATTATCGTTTGTATAAATCCGATTTTAAACCGATTATCGTTTGCACTTTGCATAACCAAAGCTACTTACATTATTACTATTCACGCACGTGTATAGTATAATTAGTTTTATTCAAAGTTTATACCACACACAAGGAGAATATGAACTGACTGTTTATGTAGAAAGTTAAAGCATATAAGTAATTTGTTTTCAATTTCTTCGGTAATTTTCCCTGTATATACTAAAGTATAAATCAAAATAAAACTTTCCGGTGCTGCGGCGGCCTTATTTTAAAATTAAACATAAACATATCGAAACCATAGATATCAAAAACAAAGATTCCAAAGTGTAAACATTTAAAAGTAAGTACTAAATTCGATTTTATTTTTAAATATCAGACAAGTCCTGGTTCATATTCAAAAAGACCAAAGATTCTGCATGATCTGGAAGGAGCCGGTTACGAAGCTTGGTTATCAGACGTCCAGTGGCCGAAAATAATCGTTCCGATTGCACTGAGGTTGCAGGAATGCATAAGAACTTCCGGGCAAGAATAGCTGTTTGGGGAAAAGTTTCATATTATGTTTCCACCACTCCAGGGCTGTTTCACTTGAGTTTGTCGACCATGATGATTTGACGTAATATTCAAAGTCGGATTCCTCTGGCGCCTGTTGTGCTGCACTATCACCAAGGAGAAACATAACTGCATCATGATTTGGTCGTGATCTTTTAGTTGGTGGGATCATGTTATCTTCATCCCGACTCGTCTTCGGCTGTTCGGGGCAATCTGGCAGCTGTCTGATGAGATGACGGACATTTTCATACGCCAGCTTTTTGAAATCGTCCGGAAATCCAGGAAGATGCTTATACATCGGATCGAGAATTGATGCAACAACGCATTCGTTTTTTGCTGTTTCATTATTTTCTAATCCAAAACGACGTGCAATATTCTTAGCAAGATCTCTCTTAAATTCACCCATAATGTCAGAATCTTCTTCTTTAATGGTTAAATGATTTTTCACGAGTCCCCATAACATGGGAAAAACACAAGAGGCTGATGGCTGGCTTTCGGCTGACATGACGGACGTCACGATCTGCAACGCTTTTAAAACAGGGAGCAATTCAGTCATCAGTTGCCAATAATCGTCCTTCATGCCCAACGTTTTGGCATCGTTCAATTTCACCACGTTTTTGTCGCTCAATACTGCAACTACTGGCCATCTCAGTTCTATTAGTCGTTCAAACATGTCATAGACGCTGTTCCAACGAGTCTTACAGTGCTGAATAAGTTTTAGTGGCGTTTTATCCTTGTCCATGGACAACTGTCTTTTCAGGAGCTCCCCCGTTGCCATTGGGCTATGTGAGAAATGTCCGACTAGTCGTGCTGCAGCTGATATACATTTGGAAATTTGATGATCCGTGACAACATGGGAGCCCATTGCATTATTGATGCAAAGTTGCAATTTATGCGCCGCACAGTGAACGTCAAACCATCCATTGAGATTGCCTGCATGATTGATGTTGGATGCACCATCATGGACACATGCAACAATTTTTTCTTTTATTGACCATTCATCAGCTATACTACATAGATGGTCAGCAATGACGGCTTGTGTGTGACGTTGAGTCATCAGAATTGTTCCAAGAACAGGCGTCATCATATTCCAGTCTGTATCAATGTAGCTTGCAGTAAAACTGAGATAAGCTTCATTGGTGACACTAGTCCAGATGTCGGTAGTGATCGCAATGTCCTTGACATTTTCATGGATATATTTCGACATTTTGACCACTAAATTATTTTTCATTGCTGTTAGTCGTGCTGTCATCGTCTGACGACACGGAGGACGATATCCTGGCTCCACTATCGCCATCAATTCACGGAAGGATTTCGATTCCACGAGCGAAATTGCCAACATATTTTCGGAAATCAATCTCGCAACAGCAGCCGTAATTTTTTCCTGTTTACTACTCGGACAATTTCTTTGTGTTGTAATCAATGCAGTCAATCGTGTTTGAGTATTTGAAGATGTTGTTAATCCACCATGTTTGTTACGCAAATGTGCATGCAAACCAGTCGTAGTACCTCCACTCCTACTTATTTGCTGTGCACAGAGCTTACATTGTGCCATCGTCGCCGAAATTTTATCAAAATTGTCCCAGACGTCAGACTTATTTATACGGAAACCCATAAATTTAAACTGATTTTGTATTGATTTAGATAATATAAAAAATGTTTATTGAATATTACGTAATATTCAAACTAAACCGCAATTTTCAATTATATGGATTAATAACAGCTACTACAAGAGCAACTAACTGAATGAATGGAAATCATATAACAGTTTATATGTTTATAGTAGATTTGAACCATGGATTGGACTTTCCAAAATCTTGTCATAAATTAAAATCCCGAAAATCAATTTACTTCGACCTGAGCAGCCTCTTAGACATTGTCAAAAGATCAACAAACTGAATAAATTTGAGAATGGTCGTCACCCAAACTTGAAGTTTATCCTAGTGTCCAACTCTCTTCCATATTTCAATGGGTAAACAACTAAACATTATGATTCGAGGAATGGCACATGTCTTTCGATCTCTTTACATCTGGCTTTCATGAAGATGATGCGGTATGCAATTCAGTTTATTCTGGTTTTAAGTTAAAACCAGAATAAACTTTTAACCGGTTCGCAGATGCAAGATATCAGATTGCAAAATAGACCTTCACGGACTAAACACAAAATCGCCGACCTCGGCCACATCTAGTCCCTGTCAAGGGGGTTAATAGCTAAGCTTCTGTTATGGACTGCAGTAATCAAATCTTTGGTGGCCGATTTCGGCAACAAATATCAGGTTGCCAAACAAAACCGGCAAAATGCAAATACTAAAACACACAACCACAACCTTGGCCTCAGCTGGTCCCGATTAAAAGATTTAATGGGCACAGTACCTGTCAGGGGCTGTATAAAACAAATCAGCGGTTGCCGATTACGGACATCAACTGACAAATAACTGGTCAGTCGGTGAGATATGTTGGAATACTAGAGCAACCTCTTGCCGCTGTTACAGGAATGGGATAATTGAAAAGATTGACTCATGTACAAACACGTTGTAAGGAGTTTTGACGAGTTGAAAAAAACTGCCCCTTTCTGTCGGTAAAATTGAATGGATACAGTAGTAAACAATGAACAAAATTAAATTCCCGGCATTCAATTTATCTGTATAATATGTAAAAGACAAATAAAACCGATTATCGTTTTGTGAAATAAAGAAACCGATAATCGTTTTCAAAATCGAAAATCGGATTTCCGATTTTCGTTTAACAACCCTAGTTTGTAGGTATGTGTAGTATGTAAGAATTTAATTAATAATCGTAGTAGCTCAAGGGTGTACTTTAACCAAGTAGGACAGATCCCCGTAAAATTTTCCAAGCCATTAACCCTATCTTGCAAATTAAGGGAATGTACGAATTATTATTTTGTTATAAATTGCGGAATCGTAATTTTCCTTTTCCTTAATTCTTTTCTTTATCTGAGGCTAACAAAAAATCCAAGACCCCAATATTTCATGGCGGGCAAGATTTGATTTTTCGTCGGTGATTCCTTGTTTTAATTACACAAATTAAGGAATTTTTCGAAAGTTGATTCATGATATTAAGTATTGTTCGTTCTACTATAAATATATCAATGGAATTATTAGTAACTTAATCAGTTATTTTGGATGTTTAATTATACATGGTCAAGTTATTTCCTCATTATAACCGATACTTAGTCACAGAATAATTGGGTCGGGAAATCTATCAGGTTATTATGTCGGGTTTTATGATACTAAAAAGTCGACCGTTGGTTACTCTGACTCCACGTATCCCAAAAATTGATAAATATGTTGGGTTTCTGGTTAATTTAAGTCGGTTACCTCTGACTCCTCGTGTACTTTAAATCAAAACAATAACGATCAAAAACAATAACAAAGCATCAACGCCGAGCGGAGAATCGTATAAAACTTTGATTAGTAATTGTAAAGTGGTGATAATAAATTGTGAACCTGTTGTTTCAATATACGTTGGGTCGTTCATTGTTTTGATTTAAAGGACACGAGGAGTCAGAGGGAACCGACTTAAAGTAATCCAAAACCCAACATATATTCTGGTGAGCCCGACGTGATTGCAAGTCGGCGGAAAATTATTGAAAGTTAGTAAAAAAAATAATTATTGAAAAATAGTACCGACGTGATTGAAAGTCGGAGGAAAATTATTGAAAGCGAGCGAAAAGAAATTATTAAAAAAAAATTAGTACCGACGTGATAGAAAGTCGGCAGAAAGTTATTAAAAGTTAGTGGAAAAGTTAATTATTGGAAAAGTACTACAGACGTGAGTGAAAGTCGGCTGAGAATCATTGAAAGTAGTGAAAATTTGTGAAAAGAGTGCTAACGAGATTATTAAAGGCTATTATTGGGAGATTCAAAAGAAGTTGAAAAGTTATTTTAAATTATTGTTTAACGTTTGAAGTTTAGCTCAAAGTGAACCGATACAACCTCAGAAGTCAGAAACAAGTCCAAATGGCAAACGATAATGCGGTTATGCCTCTCAATAGAGAGATGATTGATTTCGCAAGTTGCTAGAAATTACCCGTCAATCAATATGGAGGAGACCCTGTTGAATTTGCAGATTTCATGGGAGATTATTATATGTATGCCTCAGCATACGGATGGACGCAATCCATTATCGTTCAGAGATTCCCACTCTATCTGAAGGGTGCGGCAAGAGAAGCCTGGCAGCAAGTCGACAAACGGAATGTTGGCAATGATTGGACAAAATTGAAGGATGCAATGGCACTGAAACTGGTTGGTGGAGATATCAAAAGAATCATGCGACAGAAGTTTTATAATCGAGTTCAAGGTCCAGATGAATCGGTCAGTGAGTTTGCTTATCATCTGACCACTTTAGCAGATAAAGCCTTTGAAGTCAAACCAGATCAAGCAGATATGGCCAAGCAGGTTAAAGAGCTGTTAGAAGATCAGTTTATAACCGGAGTCCACTCCGAAATCAAAAAGGCCCTATGTAATGTGGATTTTTCCAATTTCGATGAGCTCGTGAAGAAAGCCATGAAGATAAAGCTGAATTTAAAAAGTGCAAAAAGATCAGATGCTTTTGGAGTTAATGTGGAGAGACGTGAGCGGTCAATTACGCCTGTGAGAGCACCATGGGATGAAAAGAAAATAAATCAAATCAGTAGTCCAATTTTGAGACCAAATAATAGATTTCAAGCCAGTAGATCAGCCATGAACGTACAATCAAATGGACAGGTAAATAATCCTCAGTGCGAACATTGCAAAAAGTCTGGACATTATTCAAATCAATGTTGGTTCAAATATGGGAAAAATCCCAGCCCTAACAAGAGATTCACAGAAAACAAACGGATCAGCAGTGATGTCGAATGCTATAGATGCGGAAAGAAAGGGCATATTAGCAGAAACTGTTTCACCAGATCAAAATCATCGTCAACGTCACATTCACCACAAAGGGATAAAGTGAATACAAATGGACAGATCCAATGTCATTCGTGCAAGGGATACGGCAACATGGCGCGATCATGCCCAAGGAACTCAGAGAGATTCAGCAGACCTATTTTAAAGAAATCGATCAGATTCCAAGAAGATATAGCAAACACCAGTAATATGACATATGCTCAGAGAGAGGAATTTCAAGACAAAATGGAAAAGGAATTTCGAGAAATGCGACAGAAGTTGAACAAATTAGTGGCTAAATTTGAATCAGATGAGGAAACTGAATCTCATATGATAATTGGAACCGTGTCAGAAGGTGAGGGAAAACCTGCCACGAAAGTGCGAAAGATCGCATCAGATGAGAATCCGACTGCACTGTTAGCCCGAGTTGAAAAATGGCTTACGAAAATGGAAACTGACAACTCCCAGTTGAAACGATGGATCGCAGAACTCAGTTTGATGTCACTAACCCAAAGTGAACTAAAGAGAGCCATAAATTTATGTGCAAAGTTATTCAAAGGAAACAGAGATGATGAGATACTTAAACAAATGCAAAACTTTGGCAAGGCTTTACGGTCAACAAGGGATTTAGCTGATATCATAGTGGAAACGACGGGACTTGATAATGTGAAGTGCCAATTCCGTGTAAATGCCTACGGACAATTCAGAGAGCTAAAGGAGCGAATACTGCGTCAATACAGTGGATGGCAAGTGCAACTAAAATTTGAGAATCGATGTCTGGAAGACGAGGAGTACTTGGTAGATTGCGGTCTGATACCAGGCTGGAAAAATAAAGTAAATGTTGTTAATGCTGTTAATACTTTGAATTCAGACAGACAAAATTGGGAAAAGATTCTAGCAGATTTACAAGATACCCTGTATGCAGGGAATAGAGATAAAATTAATGCGAGTATCGACTTCATAATGAGCATCGAAATGGATCGAGACATGAAAGAAGGGTTGTTTGAATGCATCGTACCGTATACGAATAAACCGACAAGTTATCAGGCAAAGTTAAAAGAGGTAATCCGAAAACTAGGACATGATTATGAGGCGGCAGACGATAGTGCGAAGTCTTTGATAATAGCGTTAAATATTGCGGATCAAAGGATTGAATATTATCAGGAACATTGGAGTGTAAAAGCAAAGAAAATACGACAAAAAGCAGCGGAGATATTAGGTAATGAAGGAATTATCGTGTTGACGTTCAAAGGATGAGAATTGGATGATGACGAATATTTGCTAAATTACGGATGTAACCCAAATTGTATTAATAATGTGTTCGCAACAAAACAAAGTGATGAAATGGAAAGAGATGCAGTAATAGTACCGTTTTGGCCTCTGTATGAGGAAACGGATAATGATAATATAGAGATTAAAACTGAAGTTGTAGATGACCCAGGAGAAATTGATCAAGAAATTAATAAATTGCAGAGATTAGAAACAATGGAAAATGAGGAAATGGGATCGGAAAATGAAGTTACAAAGGATATCGAGGAAATGAGCACCGATAATAGGGTACTACCGAGCATAGATGAGATGAAAAGTGAAGAGAACTTCGTTGAAAAGAAAAATGACATCGCGATATGTCGGATAAAACAGAATGATGCGGAAATTGAATCTTTGAGTTTAGATGAATCAAGCGAAACTGAGCGTTTAGATGAATCAAGCGAGACTGAGCGAATATTAAAAAGTTTAGTTACGGAATTGTACTTGTTAGATGAAACTGAAACAGAAAGAGATGACATTTCGGAGGGGGAGAAAAGAGTTATAAAGAGATTGGCAACGGAATTAAAGAGGAGATTGCCGTCGATAATTAAAAGAAATTATGAAGAAAGGGAATTTTGTGAGGAAGCAGTAATTGAGGACCTAACACGAACCGAGTTGGATCGAAATGTAATATTGACAGTGCTAGCCTATATAATATTGGAGATTGGTATTTATGGTTGTCTGGAAGCTGATAATTCGAAATCATTGATAAAGAAAGCCACTGAAATGACAAATAAATATTTGACTAAGTGGATCGCAAACAATGGCGGATGGGAAAAGTTGATACAAAAGGCTGAGAGCCCAAAAACAGAGACAGTGAGGAAAAAGGGAAAACTCGCATTTCCATGGGTGATGATTTCTATTATTATGTTATTGGGAATAATAAACACGACGAATTCATTGGTGGCATACGACTGCTCCCAAACCGAAACGGGTAGAGTATATTCGTTGGTAAACGTAGCAGAGTGTTCAGATGCATACCCAGTAAAATTTAAAGTGAGGAATCCAGTAAAATATCATGTATATCAAGAATCTGGGTTTCGACGAGCAAAGGTGAGAGAGTGTACAGTGAAACGAACTACTTTTGTATTTTATTGTGGAAAATGGAGCCACTCATCGATGGTGAAAATGCAATCGATACCTAGACCGATAGAAATAATTCCGGAGAATTGTTTGGCAGCCTTTCAAACAGGACAGTTGAAAATCAATGCAGATATTAAACTACAAGCAAAGCTTAACCACAAAATCCGTGAGACTGTAACCGTGCGAGGGATAATAAAGTTGAATGGTGATTGCCAAGGAGAGGCCTACAAAGTAGACGATGCTATAATTGACAAAGCCGTGGTTGTGGAAGAGTACATGTTAGAATTAAGAGAATTTGATGGATCATTTGATGATGATACTGGTAAACTACAAACACATCCATTCTGCAACATGAAACAATCTAGCTGTTAGACAGGACAATCAATCTTGGTGTACGATGTCGATACCAAAAGGTGCAATTTAGTGCAATTGAAGTCAATGAGTTTTAAGGAAATAACGGGAGAACAGATCAGGGAAAAGCCTGAGAAAATAAGAATGGATCCAGCAACGAGTACAACAACAAGAATCACACCTCTACGGATGAAAGATACTCCAACAGTGTTAATGTCAACCTCGGAGGAAGATGGGATGCGATTCCTGAGAAAAGAAACTAAAACAAAGTGTGGACAAAATGTCTATGAGACAAATTATAAAGGTATATATGTATCTCAGAAGGTGATTACAGAGGCCCAAACAAACATACATGCCGGAGATATTAAGTTGACAAATTACTTTAATAACAAAATAGATTATTTATTTCACTTTGGTCAAAATACCGTTGAAAATGTGTACCGAGAAGTTATTTTAAATGATTGCAATCTCAACAAAGAAATACTCCGAAATCGGATGGCAATGGCTATAACAAATCCTAATTTGGTAGCACCAATGTTAATTACAGAAAATGGGGTGTTTGCCAGAATTTTCGGTGAAGCACTATATAGCTATAAATGTAAAGCGGTACCAGTCAAACTGACAAAGTACGACCAATGCACCAACGAGTTGCCAGTAAATTTAAATGGAAAGTTGCGATTTATGGAGCCTGTAACACGAATCTTACTGGAAGAGGACGTGAAACCGAAAGTATTACAGCGCAATAGATTGTTGGCACCACTATACAGACTAACACCAGAATCTTGGATTGCATTACCAGATCATCGAGAAGTAAAGACACCGGAAAATTTAGAATTGACAGAATTACAATATCTGGTAAATTTTACGTCGTTAGAAAATTGTCGCAAAGTGGAATTTACTCGAACGAAGACATTGAGGAAGCTCGCAGAAACTTGTTATTTCCATCAAAGAAAGAAAGAGTAATAATGGAAATGGTAGATACAATTCTCCCAAGCGGAAGTGGGAAGGTAAATTACGAGTATTTGTTAACTCCAGATCATTACAAGAAAGCGACGTATAATACAATGAAAAAGATCTGGGGAAAGTTTATGTTCATTGGACAAGCGTGTGCCGGATTGATTGGAATTTATGTAATATGTGTTGTAATCAAAGTAATAATATCGCAGGTCCTGTCAACACACAGATTATACGCGATCACAGGTTGGTCGTGGAAGCTAGTAATTGGTTGCATACCATTATTGGCTAGATTCTTCATTACTCATCATCAATATCAGGAGTTGGAGATACTCAAGGCGCGAATATTAAAGAAGAAAAAGGTGAGCTACGCTAGTACAACCCCTTCAAGGGACGAGAATAATGACAATGACAACGAGGGTGATAGTGCACCGTTGTATGTTGACAATCAAGAACTAAGTGGAATGAATAAAGAAGCGTTAAGAACTTATCAAATCTTAAAAGAGCCACTGTTGAATGCTAGTAGCGTAGACACGTTTACAAAGTTGTGTATACCAAAATCATTTATGCAACCAGCACCAGTGTATCCAGTTGATCGATAACGAGAGATGAAACCAGTGGAAAATATCGCATTACAATGTGAAAGAATGGCAGAGGAGAGAAAAGAGCCTTCTAGCGCAGAGATCGAGAGAAAGAATATGTTAGGCTTACCATGCAACTACTCATTGATGACATTAACAAAAAGAGGAAAACAACCCCGAATATTTATACAAATGAACAAACATAAAGTGGAAGCTTTGGTTGATTCGGGATCTAGTCACACAACAATATCGGAAAATGTATTAAACGCGAAGGAGAAAATGCGAATAAAGCCTACCGACGAAATAGTGAGGTCATTATCAAAAAATGAATTAAACATAATTGGACAACTTAACGTCATATTCCATATTTGAGATCGAATAATAGCGCACGATGCGCTCATAATGAAGGGAAGTCCAGTACGATGTCTGATCCGCATGGATATATTAGAGCAGTTGGACGGAGTCTCACTTGATTTAAAGACAGGTAATTTGATAGCAGGAGAAACAGGAGAAATAATTCACAGGGCAGGTGAGGTGTTTGTGAATCAGACATTGACAATACCACCACAATCGGAGATGGTGTACTGTGCAAATACCATGAGTGTGGAAAGTGGCGATTTTATAAATGAGCCAAACCAGACACTAGTCGAAAAATATGATATACCAAGATGCGACGAAATAGTCAAAGGGGAAAATCAGATAGAGTCTGTCCATGCAATGAAAAGTAGTAATAAACCAGTCAGCTACATCAATAAGATATTATATGTAACAACAATGCTGATGTTAGTAACAGTCGCGAGCGGCAAAAGGATTGACTTAGCATATGCAGTAAACAAAATCCGAGGAATGGAGAAAATACATATATATTCCACTCTAACAAATATTGTGTGGAGCTGTAAATGCGAGATCGCAGACCAAATAGAAATTATTAATTTACTAGACAATACGGCACCAGTTGTAGAACTGAATTATGATAAAGATATATTTGCGGTACGAAAGTTAAAGCCAAATTTCAAATACCAATGGCTGTTGAGACAGAACATGTCAAAGTGGTACACGCAAATTCCGATAGAAGTGCACACAAAAGAGATGCGAAACTTGATCGAAATAGAACCAGAGATAAATGGAATCAATATATATTGTAAGCCAGTGGACTTGGTGAAAATGCGAATCACATTTCAAGGGTTAAATGTCGACACCCTTAACTCGCGAAAATCATTTGTCCGCTATGAGAAATTGAAAATGAATCAAATTATTCAATTAATGCAAACTACTACGAGAACATATGCCTCGAAAATGGAACGGTAGTGAGAAACCAATGGTCACGATTTAAGAGTGAGACCCAGTCTATCTATCTCAGAGACGAGTCAAATCGTATAACCCTGAGTGTTGGAAATGGACCGGTAACGATATATAGAAAATCAGGAAATGACGAAAGAGTTGTTATTATCTACAAACAAAAAACCCTGACTATATTAGATGCCGGTAATCATTTTTTTACACTTTACACTTCTGATTTAGAGACGGTATGGGAATTAACAGTTAAATATCAGCGATGGATAACCGAACCAGGCAGATGGCAAACAGTTTTCGTGGAAGTCAAGACAATCAATGAATCGAAACGAAAATCATATACAACCACATCACCTTTCCAATTACCAACCCAAGAGACGACAAAACCTAACTCAAATAAACTAATGATGACAAATTCGGACTTGACAGTCAACTATTGTGAATATCTCATTTACATTTTAATAACAGGTTTTCTCATCTTATCAATAACATTCATAACTATCACCATCTTGATATGTGTAAAAGAGAGACAACTAACTATCCTTCAACCACCATCATATTCATATTATGAAACAAGACTATAAATTGTGATCTGCATGCTATAAATAGAGTATAAAAAATATATTGCATTATATCGACAATGTGTATGTTTTATAAGTACCATAGGATGAACTGTGTAAACAAATTAATAAACTAAAATTAAAAAGTAAATAAGTTAATTTAATAAGCAACACGAGCACTTGCAATCACCGGGGTTTGGCTACCCTGGACAGCGATTGCAAATGTTCGGTTGCTATGAGGGAACGCAATACTAATAGTTGAGGACAGCATGGTAAAAAAATCACAATAAATAAAAAAATAAGCAATCACTTACGTCCATATTATTTGAGGGATGGTATTACTAAAAATCAAAAAAAATATGAAAAAGAAATAAAATATAAAATTCTTACTTGAAGATTGGTAAGACAAAACTAATGAGAAGTGGTAAAGCAGAAACTTAAATAGGACGCTTATCAGTACAGGCTACGTTAACAAACCACAGGATAATTAATTATAAAGCTTATCAGTACAGGCTACGTTAAGAAACCACAGGGTAATTAATTATAGAGCTTATCAGAACCGGGTACGTTAAAAGACCGCAGGATAATTAAATATTCATCTAGATATTCGGAATATTAATGATCATCACAGATACTTTATCAGGCGGAAAGATAAAAGTGGAATACCGACAAAAAAAAAGATTGGTGACACCGCTAGTGTTTATCATGGGGAGTAAACAAAGTGATATTATGAGTCGGTCGGTGCGGTAGGAGACTTAACGAATAGATTAAAAAAGTTGTTGAACTTTTTACCATGCTGTGGAAAAGGCTGTAGTGAATTAATTATAGCACATCGATAAAACAAATTTCAAAAAATAAATTGATGAGAAAATAAATAAATAAAAATAAATAAAATATATGATTCAAAAGTGAAAGAAACCAATAAGTTTATTAATAACAAAAATTATTTTTTTTAAATCATAATATTAATAATAATAGTAATAATGATGAAAAAAAAATAAATAAATAAATTACCTTTCAAAATTCTTAGAACAAAAAAAAATAACCTGACTGAAAATTCAAATATTTAATTTTGATTTATAGCCGCATTGAAAATGATTGAGATTTAGGAAATAACAACAAATAAAATTCACCATAATAATAAAGATTATTTCATTTAAATAGAAAAACATTTCTTACCTGGGAATAAGACAAATATTTTGCACATAAAAATCGATTTTCGCAATCAATAAAATAAAAATTTATCTATGGTAAAAGCCCCAGAAAATTCGAATCTGATTTCAAACCAACCAATTCTGTTATTGTGTTGGGCTAATTTTTGTTTCCGGGTCGATAATAAATTTGCGGTTGTGTCTGACAAGTAGAATGACTGACCAATTAGATTGAAATACATTCACCATTGGGATGAATTTTGAAGAAAATTTACACACACATACACGCGAGTGCACCCATTTACAGATACATACAAATTATGGATACAAAGAACTCCGATTAACGCACAAGTACCGTGAACTACTTAATCGTAAAGACACACACACACACAGACAGACACACTAGCATATCCCATCAACTGCTCAACTCTGTTGTTAACCACAATTTTATCCATATTTTTGTAAACCTTATTCATCTTGAACAATAACAACAACCACAGCAAATTTCATCACACTACTAACAATGTTACACTACTTATAAATTCACTTACAAAGTAGTATAAGAAATTTTTCAATAATTCTTTTTATTTCAACTGGGGTTGTAAATAATTTGGAATCCTAATGCTATGATTGTAATAAAAAAAAGAAAATACTGCAACTAATCTATTTCACTTCAGTCTACCCCACATGCACACACAAAAACAGACGCAAGTACACACACTCACACTGAGAACATCGTTCGTTGGTTTGCGTGTGTTAGATTGGGTTTCTTGTTATCGTTACCTTCTAATAATTGAACGGCAAGAAATATTTGACATTGGCTGTTCGTTCAACGATCGGAGACACTAGGGATATCATATCAACATATCAATAGGAAATATTGAAATTAATTGCTTTCCTAGAAATAAAATAGATAAAATATTTCACTAGGGTTATGATGACACAAGATAATGGTCATTAAAAATTCATTGGCGGCAATACAATTAAAACATAAATAAAAAATGAATATTGATAGATTATGAAAATCGCGTGTTGTATTAATTCAATATTAATTGATGTTGTTATCGTATAGTTTTGCTCACAATCGGTAAGGGCGGTGGGGTTAAAATGATAAACGACTTTTTAGATAGTGATTGAAAATTATGTACTTTTAAAGATTTTTGAATCCAAAATATTTCTTAATATTAATTTTAATATTTTGCTAAAAAACATAATACCTGGTACATGTTTTGTAATTTTCTTGGCCAAATCCAAATTACATTAAACTAACCCAAACTTTACTCCTATCTTGATAAGAAATTCCAAAATATTCACGTCCGGTTAATTTTAAATGATCACATACAGCGTCAAACAAATGTTGTCCAAAAGACGCTCTCTAAATATCCAAGATACTAGATTTTGCATTATATCCAGATCTTAATGTTCCCGTCATTGTACCAAAACCCACATTTGAACCACCTCCAATTCTGCTCATACTTCCACCTAAGCGATTATCGCTTTTTCGTAAGCTCATGTAATAATCTTTTTTCGGCAAAGTATCGGTGAATTCGATTGTTCCATGATATAATTGAAAATTAGAAATTTATAAATTAAGGAATATAAAATTTAATAAGGTACTTACTTGATACATAATAATCCTTAAAAAAGTATGCTCCAAAATGAATAAATAGTTAGGAATGAAAAATTGAGGCTCTACAACAGTAACCAATGAAATAACCTAATGAATCAATGATTAAAAAATTTTCTATATACATAATCGTTAGGAATGAAAAATTGAGGCTCTACAGCAGTAACCAATGAAATAACCTAATGAATTGGTGATTAAAAATTTTCTACATCAATTTCTGAGACAAATTTTATAAGCTGATGGGATAGGAAATTTACAATAAGACAGAAGTGGCTGTCATGCTGAATTTTTCATCTTCGTACATAGCATACAATTGCTGTAGAAATTGCTGTATCGAATGTTTTCATTCGTCGAGACACATGCATGAAGTGTGTGGTGGAGAATACACACAAGCTGGAATCTTTGAGTGTTTGCGTGTTGAAATTTCTTTGGAATCTCTATTGAATTTGCTTTATACACATACTAGCTTGTTTTATCTCGAAGTACATGTATACACAAATAAACAGCCAATTAAATGAAGGCACACAATATCTAAAACGGATACCGTATTTAACTTCAATCAATATTCTTTATCCATTGATCCAATTTTCAGAAATTATTTTATTTGTTGTCGGTAAATTCTAGACTTCGAAAATCCGAAAATTATGAAATTTTAATATCTAAGTGCTAATTTATTTTATTAAACAAAACTAATTCAAATCATTTAAATTTGTTTAAAGCAGAAATGAATTTATAAATTTTTGAATGTTTAAGTTGTTAACTGTATAATACTGATTTATGAAAAATAAATTTCTAAATTATTTATGTTAAATTTTTATTTATCGAAGTATCTAATATATTAGGTGATTAGTAATTTAGTAGGATTATTAAAATTGACATTAGTGAAAGTTCAAATTTATTTGAAATGTTTACTGTAATTATGAAATTTGATAGATTTGTCAGTAGTGATAATTTCTTTTCTCAATAGCCTATTGCGGAATGTATCGGCATTTATCAAATTACTAGATAATGTGTTGAAAAGGAGTTAGATGTTATTTATAAATTTCAATTTTAAAGTAAACTCGTCACTAGGGTAGTTTTAAAATAACATATATAATTTAAAATATTCAAATTAGCATTTTAAAACTTAAAAAATATTTACATATAAAGTCATATATAACATAAATCTGGTATTATGGAATAAAATCGTCAACAGTAATGCGCATTATATTTCAAATTAGATATTATTGTCATATTTATATATGGTGGACAAGTTTTTAAATGTTTTTAACAAAGGTTTTTGCCCAATTCATCCCATTATTGAGCTTTGTATTTCTATGAAATTTCATGATAATAATTTAAAAACTAGAAAAGTATAAAGTATAATCTAATAATATTTAAATGTATGTAAAATTACGTCCAAGGACATAATCACAGCAAAACATAGATTTCGAGGACGAAAAAATTTTTTAAGGGGGGAGATATGTTGAGGTCTGTAAATTAAAATTAAAATTTAAATGAAATTTAGGATAATAATTCAAATAGAAAGTAAGCGAAGAAAAAAGACAAATAAAAGCGGGATCGTGCACAGAATCAATAGTAAAGGAAAGTGTAATGGAAACAGTATTAGAAAATGCCAAAAGCAATTACGAAAGGCAAGAATCCGGAAACCCGAGAAAAATCAATAAAATGGAAAATCTTCGGAATCGAATGGGAAAAACGGGACAGGTAGAGATTAGCTAATGGTCAACAAGATTATGATTAGGGATTTATCAGAAAATGGTTAGGAAGGGTCGAAAAACATTCAAATGTATGAAAACAGAAAACGTTAATTAATTAATTAATTGGCTAATGGAAAACCCGAGCTAATGGGAAACCCGAGCCAATGGAGAACCCGAGAGATAAAGGAAACCCGAGCTAGGTAAACAAAAAAGAAAAGCAAACAGAAGGAAGATTTGGGCCCATTAGCTTGACACAATGATTAATGGGAAAAGAGCAAGGAGAAGATAGCGCGCTTAGGAAGACCGGAAGGGCCATTAATTATCTGGATTCGTTGGACCATTATGGGTGACAGCCGAAGCAAATACGTGGGAGCAAATGTCAAATGAAAGATTGGCTCGGCAATAACCATTTGTCATCCTGATTTCGAGGAGTGTATAAGGAAAAGGAAAATCAGAGAAAATCGGCATTTTGCCTCAGCTAAGGTTCGAAGAAACAGAGCGTAGGAAAAGGCGGAAACGAATTAGGGAAAGTAGGGAAAAGAAGAAATAGAATTAGGAATACGGAAAGGTGAAAAGGAATCAAACCAAACAGAAACCGAGGAAAACGCGAGTCAAGAGAATCTAAAGAAATAAAAGGTGAATATTATCTATTTGCAAAGCATCAACGCCGAGCGGAGAATCGTATAAAATTTTGATTAGTAATTGTAAAGTGGTGATAATAAATTGTGAACCTGTTGTTTCAATATACGTTGGGTCGTTCATTGTTTTGATTTAAAGAACACTAGGAGTCAGAGGGAACCGACTTAAAGTAATCCAAAACCCAACATATATATATATATATATATATATATATATATATATATATATATATATATATATTTAATTTCATCCATAGTGAATGGGGTAGACGAGTGAGTTTCAGGAAATGCAGGAATGTATTTGATAGATTCTGGGTGACAATTAGCTCTTTCACCTGCAAAAAAGTTAAGGAAGTTTGCCATAATAGGCTTTTGGAAGTTAGTTTCGTTATTCAGAACTCTCGAAATCTCCTCCTTTGGGTTAAACTTCTGTGCATGATCACGCTTTTATTTGTCTTTTTTCTTCACTTACATTTTATTTAAATTATTAACCTAAATTTCATTTCAATTTATTTTAATTTACGGACCTCAACAAACACAAACTCCCAACGTATATTTGTTTTATAGCAAATCTACAATTCTCAATAAATAATTACAACCTTTAGTTAACCACGATTTTGGTCGCAATATCTGATCGAACTTCACTCTGGAAAGTCTCGACTTTGTGCGATTTAAAAATAAGTTTCACCTTTTTATTTTTTATTTTATATTTTCTTCAATACTTTCTTTCTAACACTTCAGTTCCTCTTATAATTCCCTTTTTAGTTCTTAACTTTGTTCCTCGAATTCCTATTGTCGGTTTCTTCTTCCTACCTGAGGCTACTGCCGATTATCTGAATTTGGAGTTTTCTTAAATGCTCCCATAATAATAGTTAATTGCTCCGTTTTTGTCCGAATTGCACTCTAAATTCCCAGTGTTGGGCTAGAACTAATTTCTAGACCCAAGACCATACTTTGTGACCGAAATGTGTAGGTACACAACATGCAAAAAGCAAAAAGTATAGTTAAATATTAAAAAATACACCAAATAACCAATGGTAATTAAAGGAGAAAACAACAAAAAATAAACACAGAAATTAAATAAAATTATACCAAAAGCAAGAAGTTATGCAAAATCGAACTCAAAAATAACCAAATAAACATAGAGTTACAAAAAACGGACTCGAATAACTTAAAAGACGGTAAAAACAGTAAAAATTCCAGAAAAACCCAGAACATTCCATAAAAATGGCGATGACCATCACAAAAGCCATCTAGAACAACAAAAGTTAGAGAAAATAAATAAATTAGTATTAAAAATAAAAAATCTTAAAAAGAAATTCATAAAACATCAGTTAAAATAAAAATAAAATTAAATTTAACATGGAATGTTCTGGAACCGTTCCAAATCCATCATGGACGTCAAATTAACGAAAAATAATTAAAAAATAAAAATATAAAAATAAAAACAAAAATTATGGCACAAAAATTGCCGTTAAAAATATCAAAATCGCGAAATAGAAAATTCTGGAATAAAAAGAATTCGAGTTTGTTTTAATGCATCAATACATACACGTGTACAAAATAGGTATATATACCGACACGTTTCGGTCATAATTTAATCAATCTTTTATGCCAAATTTTGAACGAAACCTTTCTAACATAAACAGTGAGTATCTATGATTAATTTTTTTATTATGTAGTTATGATTTATCTATGTTGAGATTAAAGTAATTTCATATTTTGATGTTTCTTAATTTTATTTTTCAAGTGATGTAGTAATGTTCAACGGCGTACTGATATTCCTGCGTCGTTGTTCAGCCCTGCATCCAATTTATTAAAATTTATAGGACATGCAGACATGCATTATTAATATTATAATGATCGCATATTATATGAATCTTTTTGTTCGGGTCCTTCGGAGGTCGAACTACTTCATGGTCCGGCCATGGAGTTAGGTCGAGGAAACCCTCCGTCTGACTCTTCGTATTTATTAAAGGTCAGCCATAAATGGTTGACTTAGCATATAACATTAAGGTTTGTCGAAGTGGTCACAGTGAGGCCATGGAAGCAATATTCTTCCCGACCTTTTGCTTAATACACAATTAAAATCAACATTTAAAATCATGAACAACATCTCTACACTAAGGTCTTAATCCGAGTAGAACTCATACCTAAACTTACACAATTCTGCACTCACACTCATGTAGTTGGTTGATCAGTAATAGCAATCTCAGTTATACCTAGACATATGCCGAATTAGATTTTGTAATAGGAGTTTATGATAAAGTAATAGAAATAAGAGAGATATTCGGCATACGTATAAGTATAACTCAATCTAGATAGGTTAATTCAATGTAAATATAGATGTTCTAAATCCGAAAGGTTAAATTTCGAATTCCCACTTTAAAATATTCATGAATGTATAAAGACTTAGTCATAATTTATATAAATAATTATATGATCTTAGATATAATTATATTGATGTAAATCATTAATGGATAAATCCAGATTAAAATTCTAGATTTGGCTTATAGAAATTTTGATAACTAATGTGAACTTCAGGAAATATAGTTTATGAATAGTAAATCCCGATTAGAAATTATAAATTTTGTGTATAAAACTTTTTATAACTAATTATATATAAATGTAGAACTTCAGGAAATATAATTTATGAGTAGTTACCAACAAAACCGAAAACATTTTGGATAACTAAGATGATTCCATAGAAGTAACTCATAAAAAGTCATGTAAAACTGACTAGAAGTTCATAAACGGTAGAGTACAAAAATTATAAATATAAAATCATAAAGTATGAAACCCAAAATCGTAAATTATTAAATATAAAATTATAAAATATATAACTATGAATTATAAAATCGAAATTTCTAAAGTGTATGGTATAAAGTTACACCTTATAAAACATAAAATTTTAAAGTATGGAACATAAAATCGTAGGTTATCAAACATAAATGTATAAACTAGAAAACTAAATTCCGAAATTGCAAAACATAAAATCATAGCTTATAAAATATAAAACTATAAAGTATAAATAGAAAATTGTAAATGATTAAATATAAAAATTATTATTATTATTCCTATTATTCCTATTATTCTTATTGTCATTATTATCCTTACTGTGGCTATTATTATTACTATTATTATTACTATTAGTATGAGTACTACTAGTATCATTATTATCTGTATTACTGGTATTATTATTATTATTATTATTACTATTATTATTACTATTATTATCATTACCATCATCTTATTTACTAGTGTCATCATTATTAACACTATTAATATTATAATTATTATTAATCTCCTTGGTAATATTATATCATTAAAATAATTTCCCTTATTTCTTCTGAAAATAAAATTTAAAACAAAATTATTGGTTTTAGGATTCCCTTTCGCCAAATTTAGCTACACTAAACCTACCTTCCAATAAAATCACGGAAATTCCCTAAATTCTAATTTTAGTAACACCCCCCCCCCTCGGAAAACGACCTCTATATTACTAATTTGAAAAAATATATATATATATGTATAATGTATCTATAGGTGTATGTGTGTGTATATATGTATTATATACGTGTGTGTGTGTGAAGGTATAAGTATACATGCGTGGTTCTGGGTATATCCCCATAAATCTACAAAGTAACCTTCAGGATCTCAATGCGGTATCATGACCACAACCCTTTTGAGGAAATGAAATAAAGGTACGACAATTCATTAAGTCAATGCATTAAAGAAATTCATTAAATTATTAGAAACATTAAGGGTATTAGCAATCAAATAAACATTAAAGAAAGTCATAAATTTTATTAGAGTTATCAAATATACCTTTAACCAAAATAAAAAGTCAAATTATAGCATAAAGTCATATGTTCGAAAGATTCCCAATATTTCCATCTAGATAGCCGTAGTCAGGTAGCTTATGGCGATCTCTGCTAAGAGGATCAGTTGGTGGAGCTGACATTGATAATCGATCCGTTGTAACTCCTGGAATGAGTATAAACTCGATGGTGGAGGAAATTTCCAAGTTTTCCCATTAGTGTGGTAACTCGATCTTCGTTAACACGAGAGGTCTTAATATATTAATGACCGATGACAGCAGCTTCGAAAGGTCGGCCGGGCGCTGATGTTGCTGGAATACTATTCAACATCTCATAATATAAATATTTAACAATTTAAGTCAATTACCTTACTACATCAAACTAATTAGAATATGGGCATCCGTTCAAAATTATGGTTTAACATCAATAAAAATTACTATAATAAAACAACTAATTGTTTATGACCAATTTTATTAGTATTAATTATAATTAAAAATATATTGATAAATTAAGCCCCAATTTTAGGTTAGCAGTATTGTTGGGTTTTGGATTATTTCAAGTCGGTTCTCTCTGACTCCTGTGTTCTTTAAATCAAAACAATGAACGACCCAACGTATATTGAAACAACAGGTTCACAATTTATTATCACGCTACAATTACCAATCAAAGTTTTATACGATTCTCCGCTCGGCGTTGATGCTTTGCAAACAAATAATATTCACCTTTTATTTCTTTAGATTCCCTTGACTCACATTTTGCTCGGTTTCTGTTTGGTTTGATTCCTTTTCACCTTTTCGTATTCTTAATTCTATTTCTTCTTTTCCCTACTTCCCTAAATTCGTTTTTACCTCCCGACTATTCTCGATTCTTCTTACCCTACCTGAGGCAAAATGCCGAATTTCTCTGATTTTCCCTTTTCTTATATACTC
The DNA here is from genome assembly GCA_959609185.1 of Schmidtea polychroa. Classification (NCBI taxonomy): domain Eukaryota; kingdom Metazoa; phylum Platyhelminthes; order Tricladida; family Dugesiidae; genus Schmidtea; species Schmidtea polychroa. The sequence continues at coordinate 41,617 of CAUHTR010001845.1, read as the reverse complement.
CTCGAAATCAGGATGACAAATGGTTATTGCCGAGCCAATCTTTCATTTGACATTTGCTCCCACGTATTTGCTTCGGCTGTCACCCATAATGGTCCAACGAATCCAGATAATTAATGGCCCTTCCGGTCTTCCTAAGCGCGCTATCTTCTCCTTGCTCTTTTCCCATTAATCATTGTGTCAAGCTAATGGGCCCAAATCTTCCTTCTGTTTGCTTTTCTTCTTGTTTACTCAGCTCGGGTTTTCTTTATCTCTCGGGTTCTCCATTGGCTCGGGTTTCCCATTAGCTCGGGTTTTCCATTAGCCAATTAATTAATTAATTAACGTTTTCTGTTTTCATACATTTGAATGTTTTTCGACCCTTCCTAACCATTTTCTGATAAATCCCTAATCATAATCTTGTTGACCATTAGCTAATCTCTACCTGTCCCGTTTTTCCCATTCGATTCCGAAGATTTTCCATTTTATTGATTTTTCTCGGGTTTCCGGATTCTTGCCTTTCGTAATTGCTTTTGGCATTTTCTAATACTGCTTCCATCACACTTTCCTTTACTATTGATTCTGTGCATGATCCCGCTTTTATTCGTCTTTTTCTTCGCTTACTTTCTATTTTAATTATTAGCCTAAATTTCATTTAAATTTTATTTTAATTTACGGACCTCAACAGTATTGGTATTAATCATAATAAATTTTGTAGTTAAATAAAATGTATTGATGAATTAAACCCAAATTTTAGGTTAGCAGTATTAGTGCTAATTATAATGAATCTAGTAGTTAATTAAGAATATATTGATAAATCAAATCCAAATTGTAGGTTAGCAGCATTAGGATTAATTATCATAAATCCAGTAGCTAAAGTATTGTGTCCACATGTTCTATTGTGACATCAATGTATAAGTCACATGGGTTATGCTCGATCTTAATAGTTATACTGCAGGTATGTCCCAATCAAACTATAGCAGCGACGAGGAAACCAACCAGCAAATGATCACTCGACTCCGTACCCGGTACATTTGGTACCACATCCATCGGTGGAGCCAGGGACGGGACCTGGATTGCACAAATCGAGTGATCCGGAAGGGCCCCGAAGTAGATGCCCCGGCGTGGGTGAAGGAGGAGCCGGGAAACGATCTTTTGCAAGAGGCCCGTGACCGAGCGGCCATCGAGGTGGACGCAGCTCAGATGCGACTGCGAAAACTCGAAATGCAAATCCGGGCTAACCGGGAAGGAAGGACGTTAGAGGACCTGGAGGAGGCCGAGGCGAGCCCGCGAAAAAGGGGAAGGCCTCGCAAGTACCCGGCCAATCTCGTCCTCAATGCTAACTCGCGATAGACATGTAGACTGATTGATTTGATAATGAACTGTACTATGAATAAATTTCCTCTTTAATGAATTGATAAATTTGATTTGAAGACGAACTTACTTTGAAGGAATTTCCTCTTTAATAAATCATCGCAAAAATTGAGTTGATTTTTTCATAATGATAAAATGTCTCCATAACCGGTACTGATCTTATTATATAATTAAGCGAATATCATGGGGTAGTAACATAATCCAGGATTATTACTTTTAGTGTTCAAACTCTTTGAGAACCTACGGAAAGACAGAGAAGAAGCACAAAAACAGGCCGATGATCTCCGAGCCCGAGTGGACAAACTCAAGGGACGGTGCCGGGAACTGGAAAGCACCTGGTTTAGTCCCGAGGATATGAAAAAGAAGGTGGCGCAGGTCCTCCAACTGCAGACCCAAGCCGCGCAGGATCAGATGGAGATCCGGGCCTTGAAGCTCCAACTCCGTGCGTTAGAAACCGAGCGCAATGAACAGGTGGTTCACGGAGCCGCAATCAGTCAAATCCGGCCGTTAACCGTGGAGTTGGCAACAATTTATCCTCCGGTTGCAAAAGATAAGCCCAAAAGAAAACGGCTTGGACGAAACATTCGAGAAAAATTAAAGAAGGCCAGGCTGGCCGAGTACGAACGGCAAGTGCATTCATCGCAAGCGTCTACGACGGGACCAGCCTGCTCCGCCAACAAGCCGATCTGAACTTTTACGAAACGTTGTGTTGTGTGTATTTGGTAGTGTGTTTAGTATATTTTTGTATTAAAATAATACATATTTTGTAGTGTTGAGAAAATATCCGATATATTTTGTGATTGCCTGAGAAATGAGAGTTTGTGCGTAAGGTTGGGAAAACAATTTTGATAGGGGACCTGAGAAATCGGACACACACCTTCTATCGGTAGTCCGTGAACCCATGGAGTACTCGACAATTATAGTGCCTTGATGCGCTCAATTTTTGCGAGTACTCAACCCCTTGGTACTGTACCAACGTTGATTACTCAACGGGTACCAAGCGGAAAAACAATTTGGTATTTTGGGTTACGCTGGTAACAGCACTAACTAATAAACACTCGACCACCAGTAACCCATCATTATCATCGATAGTCATCGGCTACCATTTTCCATTTTTATCTCGATTAGATTATGAAGTGTCAAGAACTACATCTTCATAGTGGGAAATAACCAAGAGCAATGTAAATCTCAATCCCTGCATATATTTTATCCACTGTATAAATCTAAATATTTAAATCAAAATTAATTACACATAAAATTACACTTAAATATGAAGGATATATTTATCTATTAAAACAAAATAATCAAAGTTTGGAAAAATTTGGCCTAATTTTATTAAAAATACTTTTAATATACAAAATTTTATTTATTATAATATGAAGTGTTTATGAAGTTGATGTTTATTCGTAAATATTACAAGTTGCTTTTATTCACTGATTTACACGTTAAAATTACTAAATTAAACAGAATTTTACCACTGTATATTATATACAAAGTCAACAATTTCGAATGCCTTACATCATGAAGCAGTTAAATTATATCGTTGACTACGCATAAATTTATTAAACAATTCTTTATTTTTATAATAAATTTTCTGCAAAAAATTTTTGTTGGAGTTCTCTTTTGATAACGAAATTTGACGAAGAATTTGTTTATTATTGGTTAATGTTTTGAAATTATTGTTAAAATAATTCCGGGCGCACATTTCGTAAATCATTTTTGCCGCGTTGTTTGAGTCATATTCCGTTTCAAAGGTTGATTTGTCGTTAAATACATGGGACCACTCGTGGGTGTTGGCACTTTGATAGGGACTGCTGGAATCAAACCCGTATTCAAAATCTTTGTGTTTATTAAGTTTTACCGGATTCAAATTGCTTGAAATTTCAATTTGGAGACTTTTTGAGGAATTTGCATTTTGTGAGACTATACTATTTAAAGATGGTCTTTCTTTAAATTCTTCTACGTTTTCTTTTATCTTTTGATGTGAGACAATTGATTTATATTCTAATGCATCTTTTTGGAAATTTCCTGCCACATTTGAAGAATGTTCACTATTTTTTTCCCCTCCACTATTAATTTTATTTACAACATTAACGTCCAAAAAATCGGAATTATGTTCTTCGTTTGATTTAATGAAACTGTTTTGTAACCTTAGAGACTTTTCTGAATGGGTGCTAGAAAATGATTTATCAATTTGAATTCTGTCTACCATATTAAAATAATCTGAAGATATCATTTCGACTTCATACATGGCATCAAGAAATTGACTTTCCTCCATTCCTTCTCCAACATACCAATGTACGTATGCCCTTTTTCTGAAAAGGATGCTGAATTTATTTTCTATATTTCGTAAATTAGAAGCAATACAACTATGATTTGAAATCATAGTAGCGGCCTTATCGTAATTTAGCGGTCCATGGAAAGGTATAGAACACGCTCTTTGTACGGTATGACTTATTTTAAACCCAGTTGGACACCAATCAACCCAATGAAAATCTTTTTCCTTCTTTAAAGCCTGAACCGTTTTTAGAACACCCGAGAGATCACAATTGCCCCTGTATAATAAAACCGAAGAGAGAAAACTTCCTTCTTTTAAATCAACATCAGTAAACTGATTTTCTTCATCAAATAACGATCTCGTCAGAGATTCATTGCTCAACAAATCATGATCCAATTTATCAGTGCTATTTAATGGAGCATAGCTGATAAGAGGAAAATGCAAGCTAGGATATGGCACTAAATTGGTAGAAATCTCTTTCAAATCACTATTTATCATTCCGTGAAATCGAATTGGCGCCGTTATGCCGGACAGAATCGGAGAGACAACTCTATTAATATTTGAAAAGGTCGGTCTCTCAATATCAAGTTGATTGGAACAAATTGAATATAATTTTTCATTGTCAACAATTATGTTCAAATCAGAACAGTATATCAATTTTTCTGCTGCCAAAATACAATTATACGGCTGAACTATACAATTACTCAATTTCTGACCGGGAAATATTGACAATTGCATATTTGTTCGTCCAGCAAACTCGGTTAAAAGATGCTCCATTAATGCCGACAACAAACCACTTCCAGTTCCGCCCGCAGTTCCAGATTGAACAAGAAATCCGGAAAAGTTATCACAGTTTTCAATAACATGTCGAGCTTTTTCAATCAAACCGTAAATCATTCGTTTAGCTTCAGAAATGTAACCTCTTGCAAAGTTATTCGCAGCATCTTGGTTACCATTTATTAGCAAATCCGGATGGAAAAGTTTCCTGTAGTATCCACAGCGAATTTCGTCTAGATGATGTTAATGGGAAATTATTAATGAAATTTTATAAATTAGTTTTAATAACCTAGAATTGTCGGCTCTGTGTCAAATATTAATGCTCTTGGATAATATTGGTCATCTGATGAATGGCAGAAGAAGGTAGTAAAAGATATATCATCAGGTTGTTGATTTATGATACCACTTGCAGATATGTTATGCTCAATTGTTAATAATTCCCAAACAGAATGACCTAATTGAACCCCAGCTTGCCCACACTGGATAGATACTACTTCTTGTCTTCTGTTATTATTACTTTCATTATTATTCATTGGTAATGATTAAAATATCAATTAATTTTTATTTCATTATAGATAATTCGGTAATTCGGTTACAATAGCTAAGTTTTCAAAGCTAGACTCATATCCACGTAAATTTAATAAAGTGACAAACTCCGGTTACCCACAGTTAACATTAATAAACCTTTTCAGATTATAAGGTTATTTCTGTCTTCTTTTCTAAGGTTATTCCTTACTCCTTAAAATGTTATAGGATGAGCCACGTAATTCTAAGTGGCTGCATTTCGAGTTCCAAATGGCTTCATTGAACTTTTAAGACTTTCCTTTTGCCATATTAAATTGGTAGTACTTACAATATAATGCAGGATGTATTTCTCGTAGACCTTGACAATAAAAAAGTAAAAGCCTCTTTATAATATGAAATTAATTTTTTTGTCATTCCGCTTCAACCTCACCATAGATTTGTAAGACTAACATATCTAAATGTGATTAGACACAACAAAACATGTCTGATGGTTACACTCTTAAGTAAATACACTAAAGCGCAGAAAAACTGCAACAAAGACAAATGTTATGAATAAATGGGAAAGTTAATAGTTATTGTGGAGTAGAGTTGCCAGAGCCTCTAGATGATGAATTTTCTAAAGATACGATTGGTATATTTGATGCAAAAAATTATTCGTTGCCCAAGAATAATCTTGAATCCCAACAATAACTTCTTTCACTAACTGTAGAAATATTATCAACTAATGCAAATTAAGAAAACTAATAATGTCATTCTGTTTAAGTAGCATTAATTAAATTAATTAAAAACTTTGACCAAAGTCAGTAAAATTCATAAAGTATATTTAGAATGTATACAGTTAACAAATACTTGAGTTTTAAAACGATATCAGACTCGAATAATTATCAATATTACAAATAACATTAAAAATTAAATTTTATTTAGAGATTTCCAAAGTCTAAAGCCAAAGTCTTTAAGCCAAATCATCAAAATTTGCATTCTAAAATTTATGAAACTTAACCCATAAATATAATATAATAAAACATTTATATTGAAATGCTTGATTTAAAAAAATCTTTTAGATTTTTGCTTTAAATATTTCTTGTTTAATTATTTCAAAGATCATACCTCAGTTTGCTTTATAATAATTTATTCAAATTAAATTAACTTAAATTATTTAAAGATATTTATTTATTCGAATTTAACTATAAATTTGTAATCAGACTTTTTATATTTTTTAAAACTAATTTTCTCCCGAAAATTATTTTATTACTTAATTAAAATGCCCCAGACACTCACATTTTATGAATGTGATATAATTAAATTAATTTTGGAGTTCTTAGAAAAAAAAGATTTATCTATATCTATGCTTTCACTTGAGAGAGAAACTGGCAGTGTTAATGGCGTTTATAGTGAAGACATGCTATTTTTTCGTCAAGTTGTTTTAGAGGGACATGTAATTATATAAATTAATTATATAGACTTTAAACATTTTAAGTGGGACGATGCACTAGAGTATCTAGAACCGCTAGAATCAGCAAATTTAGCAATAGATCTTAAACATATTCGTTATTTATTATTGAAACATAAATATTTGGAATTGCTATGCATTAAATCAGAAGGAATTAATTTTTCAACAACTGATTCAGGATTTTCTGTAGACGAGGTTGCTTTTATTAAATATTATTTATTAATTATTAATAATTTACAGGTAACTTCCTGCTTAAAGCAAATAGAAGTCTTTTGCCCTTCACCGGAAGATTATAAAGAATTATGCTATTTATTAAGCCTACCAAGTTTGTCTCATCACGTGGAATACCAGAATTGGAATCCAAGTATAAGTCGTGTTCATTGCTTCAACAAAGTATATTTTGTTTTAAGAATTTTATCGATTTAATTAAATTATGAAATTAATTATAATTTATAAATTAAATAAAATTTATTAAATAATTAGAAAAAAATGACGAAAAATAAATTTCTATTAAAATTTTTTGGAAAATCAGTAATTATTGGAATTTCATAGGATTGTCAAAATATTTATTAGCTAAATCTACCAATTTAATATTAAAAGTCATAAAAGGTGGAGGAGGAGGGGGGGAGGAGGTTGCAGCCACACTGATTTAGCATTTAAATATTGTTTTGAGCTTCAGCTTCAATTAATGAGGTGGCATTCTCGATGGACATAATCTATGAAGGAAATCAATTAGGACATTCGGATCATCTGATACCATAGAATCAATACTCATATAATTAACAGTTTCAATTGATATAAGTTCCCACATTTCATGGTTTAACTTCATAACATCTATATTTTTGGTGTTAGAATGACTGATATGAATCAAATATTACTTATTATTAATATTTATATTATTATTGATAATAAGAAATCAATAAGAAATATTGTAATTTAGAAACTGAAATTTATCCTATCTTTAATAATTTTTATTATGAAAAAGATTTAAATAATTAAATAAGATTTAAAAAATTAATATTAAAATAAACAAACCAAAATATGTATTCAAAAAGCGTTACAAACCGACATTCATACATACATACATACATTCGAAATTATAAATATAGATAAGGAAGTCAAAATAACAACAAACAAGGTTTGATTCTATGAAAGGTAAAAGCTTACACTTATCGAAAGGTTGCGCTATTTAATGAGAGATTTTAGAAAATAATCTCTTTAAGGAGTTCTTAAAATCATTTTGTAAAAGTTGTCACTTTGTTTTTTAAATTTTTTCAATGCATATACGCTTTTCCTCAGTGTTCACGATTGTGGCGGCTTTATACCTTTACCGCTCAATTTACGTTTAAATAAATCAAATTAAAAATAAATGGAATCCAATAAAATGACAAATCTTTCTAAATCTTCTCCTTTAAGAAATATATTGGATCTATTGGACGGTTCGGATTATCCGTATAAGGTATCCGCCTAAAAAATACTCGTGGTTATCGAAGAGCAAAAATTATTTTAAAAATAGAATAAAATTGTTAGAATAAGAAAAAAATTCTTAGTAGGCTGAGAAAAATTGATTTCTAAATGAATTTTAAGTAAATTATTTTATATTCAATTTATACACATTGTATAATTTATTTTTATCTCGAGAAGACGTCACTTTATATATTTATATATTTAAGAACTTTTTCATTTCTGATTTCTTTTCATTATTTATTAAAAACTTGACTATGAATCAATAAATATATCGATGTTTTTTAAATATCTTTACTGATTCATAGTCAATTTTTTAATAAATATAAATATAAATAATGAGAACTTCTTTCAATTTTCACCTCTGATTTCTTTTCAATTGACATTGTATTTATTAAAAAAACTTGACTGTGAATCAATAAATATATCGATGTTTTTTTAAATATCTTTACTGATTCATAGTCAATTTTTTAATAAATATAAATATAAATAATGAGAACTTCTTTCAATTTTCACCTCTGATTTCTTTTCAATTGACATTGTATTTATTAAAAAACTTGACTGTGAATCAATAAATATATCGATATTTTTTTAAATATATTTACTGATTCATAGTCAATTTTTTAATAAATATAAATATAAATAATGAGAACTTCTTGCAATTTTCACCTCTGATTTCTTTTCAATTGACATTGTATTTATTAAAAAAACTTAATATTTTCCATCAGCATTATTTATTAAAAATCGAAAGCATTATTTTGTAATTTAAGTAATTTATATAAAATTTATAATTAATTAGTAAATTTATTCAAGAAATTTTTTTCGTTGAAAAAATTATATTATTTTCCCGTAAATCTAACCCATGGCATCGTTAGCTCCTGTTTGGGAATATTTAAAAACAATTCCGTCTACCAATAATAATATTGCAAAGGTTCAATTTTTAAGGTGCCTGGTTTTTATTTCACATTGTGATGGAAGCACGGGTGCAATGTTAAACCATCTGAAACTGGCACACAAAATCAATTGTAAAAGGGATAATGATGAATCTGTTTTTGGGGAACCAAGCTCCGAAAAAATCAAAGAAACAATTTTTGATGAATTTCGTATAATGGCAAAAGTTTAAATGACATTGTTTCAAGATTAGCTGCTGAAGACGGAATAACAATTCGTAAAATTACATACTCTAAATTTATAAGGCAACCTATTGCAGGCTGAGTGTGAAACCTTCAAAAAATTGAAAATGGTGTTATACGACTTATTCATACCGAATTGGAAAATAGGAAACAAGAGATAATAGAAAAAAACAGCAATTAAGAATGAGGGTGGTAGGTTTAGTACAATCCTTGATGAGTAGGTAAAAATACGAAATCGGCGGTCAGTAAATTAAAAATAAATTTAAATAAATTTAGGTTGAAAAGATAAATAAAAATTAGGTGAAGGAAAAGATAAATAAAAGCGCGGTCATGCACAGAATTGATAGTAAAGGAAAGTATGTAGGAAGCAGTATTATGAAATGGCAAAAGCAGTTGCGAAAAGCAAGACTCCGGAAATCCGAGAAAGATCAATAAATTGTAAAGTTATCGAAATCGAATTGGGAAAACGGGACAGGTATAGATTAGCTGATGGTCAACAAGATGATGAATTGGGATTTATCAGAAAATGGCTAGAAAGGGTCGAAAAGCATTCGAATGTGTTAAAACAGAAAATCGTTAATTAATTGGCCAATAGAAAACCCGAACTAATAGGAAACCCGAGCTAATGGAGAACCCGAGAGATGAAGGAAACCTGAGATCGATTAACATGAAAAGTAAACAAAATGAGATTCTCGGAAGACCATTATCATGACAGCATGATTAACGGAGACAAACAAAATTAGGACTATTACGAAGGAATAGCAAAGGGAGCCAATTAATCATGATATGGTGCAAACAACGTTCAAGGAGCCTGTTGTCAAACCATTGTCAGATAGGAGCAATCAGGTCAAAAACCGATTAATCAAAGTGATTATTTCAGTATAAAAACAAAGTCGAAATTCAAAATAAGCGGCATTTTGCTTCAGTTAGGGTAAGAAGAAACGAAAATAGGCGAAAGGTAAAAACGAATTAAGGAGATTAGGGAAAAAGAAGATATAGAATAGGAATACGAAAAGGTTAAAAAGTATCAAATCAAATAGAAAAAGGAAAACGTTGGTCAAGAGAACCTAAGTAAATAAAAGGTGAATATTATCTTTTGTCAAAGCATCAACATCGAGCTGAGAATCGGTCAAACTTAACTTTGATTATTGTTTATTGTTGAGAAAAGAATAGATTTTTGTGATTCAAATATACGTTTGGATTAAAAGGACACGAGGAGTCAGAGGTTACCGACTTAAATTACCTAAAACCCAACAATATTAATGTATATAGAAAGAATGGAAATGTCGACAATATAGGTTTGTTAAAAGCTATTCGTTGATGTACTTCAGGTGTTGTCTTAGAAATTGTGACCAAACATTTATAATTTTTTAATGTGTCATTCCAAACCGACATATTTTGTACCATAGGGTTAAGTATGGAGGAGATTGTCGGGCTGCATTATATATCAAATAATTATGATTATGATATTATTGATGACGACGATGATGATAATGACAACTTCAAAGACAATGTATTTTTCGTTGATTTGAATGAATACGAAGAATTCGTAGAAACAACCTTTGACCTGACCAGCCCATCGGCCATTTGCCTATTTCAGACCCTTAATCTCTGATAAGTTCTTATGCATAAATATTATCAGTTTTTTATTTGTAATTATCCAGTTTAATTAAAATGGAATTCAATAATTTTCATATTAATATTTGTAAAACAATATATAAGGTACACGATATTTCGGTACAGGCTTTATGAAGTGTGTATGAAATTTATTATGATAAAGATTTACTTTATCAAAAAAACACTTGATCCTGGTTTTTGTTAGGAGTTTCTCTGAAGTTTATCATGTATTTATTCATTCATAATAGGCACTTTTTATACTTTTACCTATCTCTTGAAAATGTTTTCTTGGAATTTCTTTTGAGCTTCTTCTGGTTTGACATATATGGAGATTTATCTGTTATGTTTTTGCTTTCATCTTTAACAGTCAATAGATTTGTTTTAACGCTTAAGGTTATTTTTAAATTCCTTTATTTCACTTGAAAGCAGAATCTAGAAAGACAAATTATTTGTCACATAAATTTTCAATTCACAACTATTTTCCGATTCACTGACTTCTGTTATATTTTGTAATTTAGTTAATTCATTTTTTTTTCAATTTTTCTATACTTATTGTCGCTTTAAATAAGTTTCAGTGTTTTAGAATTTTATTTATAGTAATTTGGAAGTTAATTTTATATGTGATTTATTGAACGCATGGATGACCTTTAACTTTAGAAATTTATCAAATTATTGGGTTATAAGAGATACTGCGTATTTAGATATTGAGGATGACGATGAATAAATTCGTCTTAAAATTGTATCACTGCATATAGCATTTCATTTGTTTTATACTTTTTTTTAACAATTTTTCAAATTATATCTATATTTCTCAAAGGTTGTGCGTGTCTTCATATATACGGCCCTTATTTACATCCAAATTTCAACAAAATTGGCAGAGATACTTCTAATATAAAATCTAGGTCAATAGAAAAAGAAATTCGAAATTGAATAAATATTTGTTTTCAAAAACTCAATTTAGGCTAAATTAGGTGGGTGGCCACCAAATAGACATTTGTTAGCGTGTATAATTAAACGTGTAATGTGTATCAAATATTTGTGTCGTGATGGTAACTAAATCAGAGTTAAAATTTTGGTGAAGAGGTATAATTTTCTAAAACACGAAGAAACTGATACTGAGATATCATACTGTACAGAATTATACAGATTTCATTGGAAATTGAAGAGAAAACACCCTAATTTATTCCACATATCTATATAACCACACTTCTACACAATAACGTTCGTCTTCATCTTTTGAAATTTACTGTTAAAAGGTTACAGGATCTTGAAATTTTGACACTTCTTTAACGATATCGATCACTAGATTTTTCTCATATGGATTATCATCTATTTAAAAAGTATGATAGCTTTCTAAAGAATACAGGACTCCTACATAAAGATGACACAAAACATAATTTTTTGATTTTATCAATTCAAAATGCATCGAGTTCTTTTGAAAAGGAATTAAAAGATGTAGGAAACGGTTGGAGAGATTTTATAAAAAATATTTTTACATTTATATATTTTCCAACTTTGACTTAATCTTAACCGTTTGCGGACGGAATTAATTAATATTGCTGACATCCGTAAAAAAAATATATTTTACACCATTACAAGTTAAAAATGCTAAAGGTTTACGGATGCACTTGTAAATAGTTTCTGTGTATAGAGGGAATGTGATTTTTCATACGCCATGTTTACAAGTTTGCAGATATTTTTTCTGTGATTTAACTAATTTGCAAGTGATGTGATTTCCAGTGTACCAGGGAATGTATGCAATAGAGTTGAATCAGCAATATTGTATACTTACCTGGCGCGAGGAGAAATCTTCGCGTCTCCTGCATAGTACTGATGAGAGCCAAAAGTTCGAAACTAGTCTACTATTGGGATTTGCACTGGGTATCACAAAGCTTGTAATGTTTATATTATTTTAATGTTAGACACCCGTAAAAAATATTTTACACCATTACACACACACACACACACACACACACACACACACACACACACATATATATATATATATATATATATATATATATATATATATATATATATATATATATATATATATATATATATTATTTTTAAGCATAAAATTTTTTAGTATATGATATCGTGGTATGATTTTATTAAAGTTTGGCCAGTACAGCTGGCCATTATACATTGTTGAACGCCTGGAACAAAATTCGTGGCCAGCAGTGCTGGCCTACTGTTCGCAAACGGTTAAATTTATTCTTATTTCGTGAAATAACCTAATATAGTATTGAATAAATCAAATTATTAATCTGAGAATGAAAATTATATGAAAAATAAAAAGTAGATATATGGTAGAAATATGGTGATGATTGGCAATCAAGAGGTTTTGATGGAATTTATAAATCTAACCAATTACTTGGTGATACAAGATGGACAAAATTAAAAGTGGTTACTAATTCCGTTAGACAAAGTAAAAAGTGCATTATGACTTGCTGATGTTGTCCATAGCACAGTTCATGAAATCTTTAATATCCGTAACCTTTCATTCCTGGGTTAATTGTGCTATTGTATACTGGTTAAAGTTCGTCTATTCCAGAATCTAACTAGATATCCACAATTATAAAGACCTATTTCACTTCATCTACACAATGAATAGAATTTGTGTCATAAAAGCTACCAGTGAATTCTTTAAGAATCAAAAGCAAAGGTTTCAAAAGGGAACCAACACAGAGTGCAAGATATATCATAAATTTCAAGCAAGCTTGAAACATTCATAGAAGCAATCATAATACTTTCACAATGTCATGTAAAGGTTATGAAAAGGTCTGTTGATGAAAATTAGGATGAAAAATTACCAGTTGTTTCAAATTTTTTTAATGTTCATAAATAGTAAAAAGAATATTTTGCTTCTATGAATTAAATTAACCTTTCAAACATATAGGGGGTAGGAAAGTTAAAAATATACGGTATGTGACAAGGGAAGGAGTATGAAAATATGACTTTTTGGTGTACGCAATATATGGATGGCTCCTATAGAGTGTACCTGAAATTTTCATTAGTTATAAGCGGAACCGAGTTCATGATGAATAATATGACAAATGTATGATATACTACATAAAATTAATTTACTTTGTTTTATTAAACATCGAGTTTTGTGTAATGGGATGTTAAGTATTTGACTTAAAGGCTGTATCTTCATTTCTTTTTTTGATAGATTATTAATAAATATTTTGAATTGTATCTGATTCCATTCAAATATAAAACAAAATATTGATTGAAAGTCATAAAATAAAAATCAAGAAAAAATTGAAAAAAGATAAGATTTTGTTCCTATATTTTTCAATGGTGTTAGTCCCATTTCCATCTGTATTTCCATTAACTTCATACGCTTCAATGAATTATTCTTATCTATGACTTACTTATTTATTTCATCTATTAATATATCATGACTATGACTATGAATTTGATTTACATATCTGCCATTATAACTGATGATTTTACTGTATGATTTACAATAAAATACTTTAAAATACTTCCTAAATCATCATATTTTGATTTTAATAACCTTTCTCAGGTTTATCCTCTCTTAGAGCCCTACTTAAGTAGTCCTCAATCCAAACCTTTATCCACATGCGAAGTTGCCACAGAAGACCGTTTGGTTCAACTACTTATAAAAGGATTATTTTATGAAGGTTGTGTTGAATTTTGTAAAACACGAGCTTGTTCTCCAAATACGAAAATAAAATTTCCTCCCATGTTAGATAGTAAGAAAATCTAAATCTAAAATAATAGAATTTAAATGAAATTAGACGTCGAATTAACTGATGTAGATTTATCATTAATGTGGTGGCTTGAATCTATTGACAGCTGTGAATTTACCAAACCTTTTACTCAACATGAATTAAAGCTAGATCCACGCCCACTAAATAGACCGGGATTAAAATCTTCATGGGCTGAACATATCCTTTTGGAACCATCAGTTCAACCATTAGTATTCCCATATAGTCACATTAACAGGCGACCCCAATCAGCAAGAGCAACAGCATATCTTATGTCTAAATCTATGGCTCCTAATCTAGATGGATTAGCATCAGGTTTGGGTAATATGAACAAGGAAGATCCATATTCTAAAAAGGAAAAAGTAAAACAAACAAATTCACTTTTAAAGTTCCATTAATTTTTAAATAGAAAATAATGGCTCAATCCATAGCTGGATTTAATTTGAACTCTATTTATGCTAGTGATAACAAATCCCATTCTAACGTTAATAGGAATATTTTCACTTCCAATGATTTGAGCTATGGGAAATCTGGTAAATTAATGAGAAAGTCCATTGATCATTTATTTGAAGGTAACAATTTCATTTTTAATAGTTAAATATTCTACTACATTTGATATTATTTTACGTTTGAATTTATAATTTTATTTTATATATAAATATATTATTGCATTGATTGCTATAATTTGAATCAACATTTTTATAAATTATTAATTTAAATTCTATCAATAAATTTGAAATGTCAAAAATAATATTCAATTTCATATATTGATTGAAATAAAAGTTTTATTATCACATGTAAAAGCAAATTAGCCTCAAATTATAAAAGCAAGCAATATTTTTACATGAAAATAACATAAAAAGACATTGATCACCTCTAACTAGGTGATGTAAGAAGAAGCATTTTGACAAACTTCATTTCACTATAAATGCCTTAAATTTATTAACAGAAAAATACACAAAGTAATGGATGTGACAATGTGATCAGTATCGGCTTTGATTTTAATTTCCAATTGCACTTGCCCCCGAGTTTCACATAATAAACGATTAAGATTAAAACGATATGGGACATTCAGTTAATTTAAACAAAATAAACAAGATTTGCCATCGAGTACATCATCAATTATACACTCATTACGTCATAATAATTTTGTAAAAATATTGCTAATTGGCACAGACTCCAAAAATTTCAAATGAAAATTGTATAATGATTCTCTCATTTCTTCTGACGTTCGTTGGTTTTTGTTTTACTAATTGCCAGTGAAATATTTTTGGAGAATTTTAATAGCACTTTTAAATTCAGATTTCGTTACAAACCTGATTTTGCTGATAACGTGGGATTAGCTACTGAATCATCTGATTACAGCTAGAATACTTATCTTACAACAATATTTATTTATACGCAAAAGGTTGATGATTCATTAATATATAATATATAAAAATGAATCTTAAATGAATTCAGTCTTCAAATACGATTTTATTGCCGATACAGACGAACTGATTAGACCCCATTTGAAGGCATGGGTCATAAATAATCTCATTGTTTTTATCATCGTATTTTATATTATTTCCCGAAAAGATACATTTTATAAATGACTAACTTTATTACCAGGCTTCGCCAAGAATAGATTCAAACTCATTCTTTATTCATTAGAATTAATTTTTATTGATTTTGTTATTACAAATCTATTTCAATTCTTTGCTATATACAATATTTTTGATCATCGGCGATGACGAACAATGTTGAAAGATCCTTCACACTCGTCTTTAAAATTAATGCCTGTGACTTTGAGCGATTCTCCATGTGTCTTATTGATTGTCATTATAAATGCAAGAGTTGAAAATAGCACTGTTGTCCTAGATATATCAGCCAGAATGACATGTGCATCTGTCACGTCGCTACTGTTCACAGTTTAGGAAGAGTTCCTGTGACATACTTGAATCTTGTATTTTCTATTTTATAGTTAAGATATATTTAAACAGTGAATATTCAAAATGGCATGGGGAAAATGGAATACTACTTAATGATAAACAGTTAAAATGTAGTTGTAGATTTTGTGAGAAATTTCGTCAACAGTATTAATACTGCTCCTTAACTTTGTAAAAATTAAATTTAAAATTGATTATGGACCAACTTTATTTACCAACATTAACACTGACTGTAAATTGGCACTGAATTTACTAATATTATACTGATTGAATATCATAGCCACATTAGGGTAATATCCTAGAATAGCGGTGTCCAATCTGTGGCACGCAGAGTTATCAATAGAAATTATAATTTGGAATGGCTTTTTGTAAATCATTAAATAATAATTTAAAAGTATAAGTAAATTGACAATCCCTCGTAAATTCTCTTATTACTCTCTATAACTCGTTACAATGACTGCCCTTTTCATGTTTAAATTTTAGCTTTAGATAATTAGTTGTTTTTATGTAAATCAAAATACACAATTCTCTTTTAAAATGCTATTTTTATATTCAAAATTCTTATATAAAGTATGTGGAAACTATAAATTAAAAATAATCAATAACTAATAATTAATTAATATTCATAAATAACGTTACAGTCATACATTGTTACATAGAAAATTATGTATTTAGATTATTATTACAAATATATTGCTAAATCTTTAATTTTGTTTGAAATTCTCCTTTTATCTAAGTTTAATGATTAAAATAATTTTGTGAATTAAAATTAAAAATTAAAATTCATATTCTGAATTATAATTCTAACATTTCTTGTCTAAAAAGAGATTTATCAACTTTTGGACAAAAACTTTGAAAATAAACTAAGTTGTTTTACGACAAAAATCATAAAAGATTTAAGTAAACTGAAGAAATAGAGGCTTATCATTAGTGAATAATATTTTCAGACTTTTTTAGTTTTAAGTTAAAGTTTACTTTAGATGATGCAAACAAGAAACGATAGAGGTAAAATATGCAAAAATATTTTATAATGAAATTGCTAAATAATCAGTTCTTAACATCAAACAATCATCTAAGAATGGGTGAGAACGGATGATTTATGCATGTTAATTATAATATATCAAATTACGTGATTGAATTTATTAAAAAGAGAGTTTGAAGACTATAAATCAGTAATTTATCGATGTTTGTTGATACTCACGAATTTTCGGCACTGCCTTGTTTTTTGAAAATCCACTTGAAAAAGGCGATATATATTAACTAGGTGAATATTAATAAAGATTTTGACAAAGCATCGGTCAAACTCATAAAACTTTGGTCATTGATTATTTTGTGTTGAGAGAGATATTTTGTGATTCAATATACGTCGGGTAGTTTGTTGTTTCGTTATTTTCAATTAAATTATTAAAACCCAACATATTCATTGGTATTCATTGAGTATACACAAGACAAATAAAAATTTCTTAATCAACACATCAACAGTTTTATATTAACAAAGAATTATTTCAAAGAAATTTTGGTGGTTGTAAACTTTTTATAGGAAAAGTAAATACAGAAAATAAAGTTCTCGTCCATTTTATCTAATGAATGATGTCGTTATAGGTATTGAATTTTGTAATTTTCCTAAAATGTATTTTTAAAATAAATATAAAGTTATCTATAAATATAATAAAATTTACGGTATTTTTATTTATATTTTTTCTAATTATGGCCTCGAGGATATTTTTTACTGGCAATAAAGCTTGATTGACAATAATATTTAATTCTTTATTCCTATTAAGTAAAAGCATCTGTTCTGCAAATACATTAATTTTCAAATTTTTATCTTATTTTTTCCAGATCTTTGAGATACTAACTATTATAATGCTGTAATAGATTGTATTCGTCCATAACGTAAATAGTTTCTAAACAGGTGTAGATATTCATTCTGTGTGACAGACAAAATATTCATTCCTTGATTTCTCTCGAAATACACGACATTCTCTGTCGACTGAATTCTTTTACAATGTCATTTTAATAAGTATATTATTAAAAAATCTTGTAAACAATTTAAACGTTGCACATTTTTATGTTATTCAAATAGATCACTAAAATTAAAAATAAAATATTAATTAATTTGTCATATATGAATATCACCTATTAAAATTACAAAATTACAATGTATATCATGTAATAAAAACAAAACAGTTATAATTGGGTTATCTATCAAAAACCGGTAATTATATTGTAATATTTAGGGGAATGATAGAGGAATTATTGGTGATAATATGATGCATTATTTCCCCATCCATTATTGAGATTTATTTTACGTATTTTAATCCTATATGAAAAGTGGTAACAAAAACCATAAAATGAATGAACCTCACCTCTTCGTCGATTAGGATATTTCTTGTGATTAAAGAAATAAATAAATTAGGTATATAAATTTATTTTAAAAATATTGTAAACAAAACGAAAATTATTAAACAAATAAAATTGATCAGTTGTCCAGAAAGTTTTTTCATGTTTTGAAAATTCAACTTTAAGTCCTAACCAAAATTCTATTCAACAAAGTTAAGTGATTATTGTTTATAATTATAGAAAATTTATTCAAGTATTCAGTCGATATCTGATCTTTTCAATATTTTTCTTTGATGACAATGATGCATAAAATAATAATAATAATAATAATAATAATAATAATAATAATAATAATAATAATAATAATAATAATAATAATAATAATAAAAATAATAATAAAACAATAACGTGATAATTTAAGCCTTTTGCTGCAAATAATGTATTTAATGAAAAAATTTTCGACTATAAGATAGTTTTTGTCAAATAATAATAATAAAAAATGATAAATAATAATAATATTAACAGAAATAAAACCAAATATCAAGCTGTTGATTTCTCTTAATGCAAAAAGTTTTCATGTCAATTAATCATCGAAAATGTACATCTAATATTTGGTATAAACGGATTTCGTTATATTAAGAGTTTCGCTTATAAGTCATAATCATCATTTACTTATTACGTCTTACTCTTTTCTAAGTTTTATTTACGCCTTAAAGTTTCTTAATTGAAAGATGCCAATCAAACTGGTGGAATCGGAGACATATTAAGAACGCTTCCCGAATCACTCAAGATTAGTAGTACTCTACAGTTATCCCAAAAAGATAAAATTATGCAGTCAATCGTAGAAGAACAATCACCAGATAATATGAGCTTATCTCCTAAGCCTTCTGAAATAGACGTGTCAAATCTTGTGGAAGGTATAATGTAATTATTCTATCACTGTTTTTACAGTAGATATCAGAAAACAGTGATCCAACTAGTGATTTATTATGGAAGTTCAGTAAAAGACAAGATGAATTGAAAAAAGAAGTTAGAAAAGAAAGTAAAGATATTGAAATTCCTGTCGACAAAACTGCTAATATTTCTGAAGTAAAGTTTTAATTAAATTTTAAGTTAATTCAATAAATGATATTTATTAGCATATTTGGGTGTTGAACGGTTTCAATAAATTGGAATGTGTGACTCATTGAATTCTGTTTTGCTTTTTATTGATTTTCTCAATTGCAAGTCAATTAATCCATATTTTTTATTATTTTCAGAAAATTCTTGAAAAATCTACGAGCAGTCGCTACGGAGGTTCAGAATATCATACGCCCAATTCGTCACCGAAATTAGTAAAATCTTCTCAACTCCCTAAATCTTCACGAAGTTCTATAAAACATGTAAACATTATTTTATATTAGAAAACATTTATTTTACAAATAATTCCTTTATTATTAATTTATATGAAATAAATTACCGAAGCAGACAGAAAATTAAATAAAACGATCTATTATCAAAAGGTGGGAAATTTTAGAGTTGCACAAAATTAATTAATTAAATCTAAATCGAATAATCCATAAATTTTGATTATAATTTTTTTATTGATTTAGTTTGGATTTAATCTATAATAAATAAATAAATAATTAAAATAATAGCTGGTAATATCACAAATAATCAATATAATTTTTATTTATAATTTTAGTTAATTAAAGTGTTATTATTAAAATTAATCAATAATTAATTAATTTAAAAGTTTTTATCACAACCAATCAATATAATTAATCAATATTATTTAATTTAATCAATATAACTTTTAGGCTTATATTTAACCGTTCAGTATTCATTAAGTTGATAAAAAATTATTTTTCTATTATTAGATTTACAGGCTTTAATTTTACACCTTTCATACGCATTCTTTTTCTCTTCTATAAATCTAGAAAAATTGCCTTTACTTTCCAATGAATTTGTTAAGATAAACTTTTATTACCAATGTTCCCTTTAATATATTTTCCCGCTGTATGGCAGACAAAGATCGTGCACTAAATTTCCTAGAATACTAAAACACTAACACAGATAAAAATAACTTCAATTTATTTCAGCACGTGTTGTTTTAAACCCTCTGAAATTGGAAGTCACAATTTTACATTGTAACACATTATATGAAATTTCAATGCTATAAATATTACTTTTGTGTTTAACATTATAGCTATATTTCATATTTAAAGTTATAATTTATAAAATTATAAAATATTGTAACTTATTGTCAGAAAGAAAAAAAATTAAAAAGGCTAAAAATAAAAATTTTCAATTTTTTCCAATAGATTTTATACGGTAGATTGATTCCTGAGAATTCCGTGTAAATTGAAACCGTGTAAATGGGAACAAATATATAGTACATTTGTAAGAGATTGGTTCCAACAGTAAAAATCTCGAAAATCGGAAATCAATAGAAATTGAAACATCGAGTAAAAAATTGCTTAAATGTAAAAAAATGCAAAACAAAAAGAAATTCATATTTATTAAAACAAAATAAAAAAGTATAATTCATTTTATAAAACATAGTGTATTACTTAATTATAATCATCAGAATCCTCAATATTCTGCCTTCTCTTCTAGTTTTGGTCAAATCTTTATAGATTTCTTGTAATTTCACCAAACATTTATTGAGCTCGCTCTACAACTGAATCATGGTTTAAAATATAGTTCTCTAATTATATATATATATATATATATATATATATATATATATATATATATATATATATATATATATATATATATATATATATATATATATATATATATATATATATATTATATTATATATTATATAGTATATTATATAGTATATATTAAATATAATAGTATATAGTATTTATTAAAAAGCTTCACTATGAATCAGTAAATATATAAAAAAACATCGATATGTTTATTGATTCATAGTCAAGCTTTTTAATAAATATAATGTCAATTGAAAAGAAATCACAAATAATTAAATTAAGTAATTGACTGGTGTCCTTGTAACGTGATTAATTCAAATTAAATATAAAAATCATTTAAACCTTTGACATTCAAATTAATTCAACTATTTTGAATATTTATACTAATTAATTTTGCCATGTAGCTTCTTATATACAACGTCACAAAATTAAAAATTTAGATCTATTTCAATATAATTAAAATTAGTCACACATTTACATGATTCAATTTGTAATATAAACGGAATTCAAAATAATAGTAAGAGGCAGACTAGGTGTTTTTGAGTGTGGTAAGCCTCGAACAATTCTAACAAACCCAGGGCATTTTGAAAGGTATTTGTCTGCCAGAAACAATTTCAAATTATTATCTATCTGACTTTTTATATTCACTACAAACAATATTTTCATTAACACTTTCGGTAAAAAATTGTTATTTATTGCCGATTATTATGAGGCTACTTTTTATCAATATAAAAATATGCAACATACTGCTACTGCATAAATATTACATTTACAACTAACTCTGTGGCTTACATCGTTTTCAAAATTAATCTGCTTATAAGCAAAAAAATGTTAACCTTGCTCGATACATAAATACATACTTATTAGTGTCATATAGCTAGAATTAAAGGGACAATTGCCAAATACATCCGGTCCAATCCACAACTATCAGATAAAAAATGAGTACACAATTTTAAGTTAATTTCGCATTGGTTTATTTTCTTTACAATAACCAAAATGTCATTCGAGTGTGATTTGATTAGTAAATGTTGTATCACTATAAAATGATCTACTTTTGCCAGTTTAAACTTATTACTAATAGCGCGAACCTCCTTGACGAGAGTAGTTTGTCAATGTATATTTTTGTATAAGAAGCAAATGATTAATCAGATTCCTTAAATATCATATCAAGGGGTTAAATTAAATTGTAAACTTTTAATTTCATAATACTTTTAGACTGACACATCAAGCAATTCCAAATTACCAGTTGAATCTGAGTTTAAAAGAAATCCAGAAATGACTCCTGGGAAATCACAAGAGAGTAGTAAATTTGTGGCGTTAACTTGTTTAGAAGATAGTCAGGCTATTAGAGCTATTGCTTTCAATCCATATGGAAATCTTTACGCGGTAGGATCTAACTCTAAAACACTTCGAATATGTCAATTTCCTAATTTAAATGAGATCAGGTAATTAATTTGTTAAATAAAAATAAAAATTATAAAATACTAGCAAAATTTCATTTCTCAAAATATTTAAAATTTAATCAATATTTTAATTTGGAAATTTTTCAAAGAAAATTTATTTTGATTAGATTCTTATTAGATTCTCTAAAACACAATATTAATCCTAGACTTTCTCAACAATTAGGAAATAATAAAATTGTCTACGCAATTAACTCAATCTCTTAGTATCAAAAGTCGCTGTTTTATCACAACTTTATTAAAAGTTTAAAAAATTCTTAACAGCTAAGTTCACTTTCGAAATCCGACGAAACCCTCCCTCCCAAGGGCCCTGTGATCCATTGGGAACCACTAGTATACATAAATAACATTGCCATATGTGGGGGTGTTAAACAGTTTGCGTAGGAATTTTGAACAAGCAGTTATGTATTCCACGTTTTAAGATTGTTTCTAATTCCTGTTTATTGAACCTCGTGTTTATTAGTGGATTTTAAGTCCTACTTAGATTGTGTTCGGATCTTGGCTATGAATATTTATGTCATGGATGTAATGCCACATACATTGGAATGACTACCCGTCATCTCCGTTCTCAAGTTCTTGATCACTATCGACTAAAGGAATTGATAATTATTAGTGAACACAGTTTTGTGAAAAAATTTATTAAGATTTTGGTGAATTTCGATTTTTATAAATTTGAATTTAGAAAACAGAATTTATAATTTTTTAACTGAATATTATTTTAAAAAGTTAACGAATTAGTTTGTTTTGAAAAAACCAATTTAAATCGATATAATTTGAATTTCAATTTTACCCAATGATGACAGTAAGCTGTCGAAATATATTATAGTTAAATATATATTGATATGGCATTTTACTTATATTTAAATCAATGTCATTATTTAGTGGTTATAATCAATACATGAATTAACATTTAATTTTATTAATAAATATTAAATAAATAAAATCGTTAATTTTAGTTTTTGATTTCACTCTTGAGCTTTATTTTAATTCAATAAGTTTCATATAGATCAAAATAATATATATATATATATATATATATATATATATATATATATATATATATATATATATATATATATATATATATATATAAAGTATACGATATTATTGTTTTGATTTATAGTCTTACAAACACTAATACGAAAATTATTAAAATCGTTAAACATCCGAAGATAATAATTCCAATAATTTAAAAATTATAAATATGGAATATATAATTAAATAAATGTATATGTAATAAATATGCATATAATTTATTCAATCACAAAATATTTCCAATCAAAGTAAATATAAATAATTCAGTTTAATATTTTTGGTAGACCAATGAAAGACAGTATTTACGATGGTGTTGAAGTCTGGTTGGTATTTTTCTTGCATGTAAAAACTGTTGTAATGTTGTTGATTAACATTAACGAATACTAAATTATATAATGGCATGCGACAAATTATTTCATTGATTTTTACTATGTTTCGCTAATAAGTCTTTTACCATTGAAAATTTAGGGATGTTCACATTCCATCATCTCCTAACGTAGTTTACAAAAAACCGAAGCATCACCGAGGTAGTATTTACTGCATTGCTTGGAGTTTGGACGGTGAGATTATAGCAACAGGTAGCAATGATAAAATTGTAAAACTTTTGCGGGTGGATCCAATTACAGGTTTCCCTATTATCGGGGAAACTGAAATAGAATTAACTCATCATTCGGGTATCATTCGTGATTTAACTTTTGTTCAAGTAATTCCTAAATTGTTTTAAATCATTGTTATGATTTATAGGACACTACGAAACCAAATTTACTTAGTATCTGCTGGGGCTGGTGATTGTAAAATATTTGTAACAGATTGTATCACTAACACAGTACTGGGTAGCTTAACCGGCCATAGAGGCCCTGTTTATTCTGTTTATAGTGTTCCAAATAGTAATTTACTTGTATCTGGAAGTGCAGATAAAACAGCGCGTATATGGGATCTCAGATCACAAGCTCCAGTTCAAATAGTGGAATATTTTGGAAGCGATGGTAAAATATTTATGACCGGATAATATTATACCATATTTTGTGTTATTTAACTATTTTGATATAACGGAATGACCATGAATAACTTTCATTTATCATATATTTTCCACATTCCTTTTCAAGATCAGTCGTCTCTGTAATAGATGAAATTTTAGGGTTTTTCATAGTTTAAGTTACTTAAATATTGCTGTAAAACTCAAAAAAGGATTTGCCGATAATCAACTAAATTCTTTATTTCACTATTATCTTGCTATAATATTGAGATATATTTCTTGTAAATTGGCCATAAAAAGAAATTTCTGCATAACGAAACTTATTTTTATAGAATCCGATCCATTTTCAGGGAAAATTTCAAAATATAAGTAATTAATAAAATAAATAGAAAAAAATCACAAAATTACTCCCACTGAATGGCATACCTAAAAATTGTACAGAGCTATCAAAGAGATACAAAATTATGCTGTTAGTATTTAATTATATCATCGAAATATGTAATAAAATTGTCATTATAATTATGTAATCATTTACATAGATTATGTGATAAAATAACACCATGATAAATGGAGTATGATCACATTGTCGCCATAGTTGCATAATGGATTTCATACTAAAAATGGCATACAGTGTATGAAATGTTATCACAACGATATGTAAAATAATAATAACGTAACCGATCACGTAATTGTCACATATCAGTATAAAGGTTTTTTTCAATTGAGTAACAAAAGATGTAATTACTGTAATAACTATTACATAATTAGACATTACATAACTGTATGAATTACTAAATTTTTAATTCTCGGGGATTGTAATATTATATGGCAAAAGGATTAAATTATATTGCAATGGATTAAATTATATGGCAAATGGATTAAATTATATGGACAATGGATTAAATTATATGCCAATGGATTAAATTATATGCCAATGGATTAAATTATATGACAAATAGATTAAATTATATGACAATGGATTAAATTATATGACAATGCATTAAATTATATGACAAATGGATTAAATTATATGACAATGGAATAAATTATATGGCAATGGATTAAATTATATGACAATG
Source organism: Schmidtea polychroa (assembly GCA_959609185.1). Classification (NCBI taxonomy): domain Eukaryota; kingdom Metazoa; phylum Platyhelminthes; order Tricladida; family Dugesiidae; genus Schmidtea; species Schmidtea polychroa. Next base: position 15,763 of record CAUHTR010001845.1, on the reverse strand, counting down.
GATTAAATTATATGACAATGGATTAAATTATATGGCAATGGATTAAATTATGACAATGGATTAAATTATATGACAATGGATTAAATTATATGACAATGGATTAAATTATATGACAAATGGATTAAATTATATGGCAAATGGATTAAATTATATGACAATGGATTAAATTATATGGCAAATGAATTAAATTATATTGCAAATGAATTATTCGCTTAAATGACAGTTATAAGGGATATTATACGCTAGAGACCAACTGCCAAATTTTACCTACTAATATGTAATAAATAACTGCTCCTTTAAAAACTAAAATGGTCACAGGTTATTCAAATATAATTTAGGGTTTGATCTAGTAGAAATATTTTGAGTAAAAAAATACAAAGAATATTCCCTGATAGAAAATACACTATGTATCTAAATATTGATATCAAGGTTAGAATTGTTGAAAGAATAAAAGATAGAATGACATCGAAAAATGGAGACTTTTGTTGATCGAAATGATCGCTACAAGGAATTGAAGAATTCAACGAATATAATTGTAACATTTTGTTCACTGTTTAACGAACTCATCTTAAACTTAATTACGAAACAGGTGACTGAGCTATATCATTTACCAATGCTAATTTATTATCTTCAAAATTAGTATTTACTCCTAAAATCTTAATAATTTACGTATTATATAAATATTTCTCTTGTAATTTATTGTCGAATTTATTAACAGACAGTTAATTTTTTATCTATATAATTCAAAATATCATAGCTTGACTTTATTAAAAATTTAATTGTAAAATCTTAATATTTTTTCGTCATTTTTAAATTGTTGCAGTAAATTTTCAGTGAAGGTTACTTGAGAGTAATTTTGTTTGTTTAGGTCCCCAGTACGGTTTATCTATAAAGAGTGTAGTGTAACGTTAATTGATTGTATATAACTTTTTAAATACAATTACAAATTGTAATATTTATCTTTATTTGAGTCAAGTCCCCTGCAACCCAACAAAAAGAAACTATATAGTAATTCTCTATAGAGAAATTATAAATATAAAATTGACAAATTAAAAAATTAAAAAAAGCAAAATCAATTAAAATTCTAGAGAATAATACTAAACAAATACAGAAGATATAATCATAAATCTAACCAAGTATGAAGAAGAAGAAAAATCGTTCGCAGGATTATATTAAAAGGAAAGAGAATATACTACTCTAATAATTATTAATATACCCGTGTGTGTCGAGATAAATATACCAGAAAGTTGACCAGAAGAATTTCAAGTTCAAAATTCGTTAGTAAATACTCTATTAACAAAGTAGAACGTTACAATCGTACCTAAAGTACTTACAGTCATTGGCAAACCCACTGTCGAGTCGATTCTCCTCAGTCAATTAATCTCTCAAATATCATTATTATTCCTGTTGTAAAAAACAGCTAGATCTATGCAACCAGACAATTAATAACTTGACAAATAGTAACTTTTTGGTTAATAAAAGTTGTAATTTCATTTAATAGTTAATTCGTCTCATATCTACTACCACATACACACAAGCACCACAAATGTCCCGAGATAGTATTTTTTAAAAGTGACGCTGTTGGGTTCGACAAATTTCATAACAAACAACCATAACCATAATTTACTATAAATAACATAATCTACCGTAAAAATTCTAAATTTTGATAAATTCAATTCTATACTTTATTTTGAATTGCTTTGTTTTTTCATTAACTCAAAAGCCTGTACGGCTAACTCTTTAATTTAAAAAAAATATGAGATTTATTACATTTAAAAGAAATGAAAAACAAATTACTGAGGCATTATTTATATTTAAAAATGTTTTGTAGAAGGAGGAGCGTTCGCATCAGTGTGTACAGACCCAAAAGGATTACTTTTAGCGAGTGGTCATGAAGATAGTTCTGTGTCTCTATATGATATTCGAGGAGCTAGTCCTTTAAATTTGTGTAAGTTACACATGAACGAAGTTCGGTCAGTTCGATTTTCCAATAATGCTCTATGTCTTTTAAGTGGAGGCTACGATAACAAAATTATTCTTTCAGATTTACAGCGTAAATTTAATTATTTATTTAAAATATAATTTATTACTTTTAATAATAAATTATTAAATTTATTATGGAAATCATTTAACATGTTGGAGTGAGAGTATTTGCTAATTCGTATTTGAACCTTGAACCATTGAATCTCTATTATTAATCATACAATGAGCATAGAATTCACTGTCGAACGAAATTGTTATAGTCATTGCCATTTTACAGTTTCTCATCTTTAGGTGTGAATTAATAAAGGAAAATCAATAATTTCAAATAATCATAATTTAATCAATTTAATTTTGTCATTATATTTAATAATCTGATCACTATATTTAATAATCTGATCAATATATTTAATAATCTGATCAATATATTTAATAATCTGATCACTATATTTAATAATCTGATCAATATATTTAATAATCTGATCAATATATTTAATAATCTAATCAATATATTTAATAATCTGATCAATATATTTAATAATCTGATCAATATATTTTATTATCTTGCCAATAGATTTAATAATCTTGTTATTAAATAAAATTATTAAATATATAACAATATTATTAAACAATTAGCAAAACTCTACATTTAATAAAAAATGATTCTCTAGTTTAGATAATTATTAGCTACCGTGAATTTTAAATTTATCACGTTCTCCAAATTACAATTTTTCAATAATTTATTTCAAATAAAACAAAATGTTTTTACAATATTATTAAAACACAATATATTTGAGGAGTTTTTTCAGTGTCAAATATTCATATTTTCAGAAGAACAGATTTTATTCTTCATAAATTTCATTTACACCAACAAACTAAATTTATTATTTTAAATTTTACATTATACATTTAAAATTTTGATTTGAAAATGCTATTTTAAAAATAATTCGAATAAATAGTTAAACATACATGACAACGATTTAATTATAAAAAAGCCCCATATATTTAGATAGTTTTATTGATGATGATGACATATATCGTATTTCTTATAATTCAAAATAATTTATAAAATTAATTTCATTTTTAAATATATACTTATAATAATAATGGAAAATAAATTTTTTTAAATAATCATAATTGAAAATCAATTTTATTTTGTCATTATTTATTAATCTGATGAATATATTTAATTATCTTGTCAATATATTTAATAATCAATAAACAAAATTATATAAAAAATCGATCTTTACTCATTCATAGTCAATTTTTTTAATAATATATATAGAAAAACCGTCTAAAACATTTAATTCTCTAGTTTATACAATATTCAAGTTATTAAGTATGTATGAAATGTAATTATCTTTCAAATTATTTCCTTATAAATATATTGAAATAACACAAAGTTCGATATTTTGTTTTTAATACTAGAGTGATAAATGTAGGGAAAATGATAAAACTAAGAAACACGATGCTGTTATCTGTTGTAAATTTGAATGCTGAGCTTATTATTTATAATATAGTTAATATTAACTGTTTTATGGACGTAAAAATTCGTCTTTGACCTACAGCATACATTAAACTTTCATATACTTTTCATTCTGCTCTTTTAAGAAAAGATATATTTACGTATAATTAATATTATGAAATCAAACTTCAACTTTCCAATGGGTAGTTCAATTCACTTATTTAAAATATGCAACAAGTCACTATTTCGTTCAAAGTAAATACAATATTTAATAGTTTTTTTTATCCAAGAATGTTAAGTTAAATTAAATTTAGATACAGATTTTGAGTTTAGTCAGCCACTCTAATCTTATGTTCCACATACGCAGATTTAAGCTATCAATTTAGATTGGTTGACAAAACATATGCCTAAATTTCTTGAATATCGAAAATACAGAACGTCATATGAATATTTGATTTTATGTTGATATTTTAAAGTTTTTAAAATTTTAATATTTTTAATATTGCACATGCTTGGAATTATTTCTCATAACAAGTAAATTAAAAAATAATATTTCTAAAATATTTTACTTCCATAAACATACCGATCAATTGTTTCTAAATTTCCTTCGTAAATATTTAATGTCTTAGCTTTATTGTTGCTTGTGGTAGCAATCTAGTTTTCTTATATCTGACTATATAACTGGTAATTACCGAGCTAATATATTAAAGTTTTCACTACTTTCCACAACAGAATAAGTCTTTGATTGTACATATGGGAAATTCTATAAAAATATTTGAAAATTGTAAATTTAAGCTATATATATACTTTATAAAGTGATGTTTACTTGGTAGCGCCATTAATTAAATTATCATTTAATTGTCTTTAAATATATATATACTTTATTGTATTGATTTATAGTTTTACAAATATTAATATGAAAATTATTGAATATATAAAAAGTTTAGAAAGTTAGAATTATTTGAATTAATATAATATGATAGTTAATTGAAACGTTTCATCACCCATCGAATTGATGACCATCTCTTTGAGTTTGAATTTTTCAACGAGTACTCGAAAATATATTTTGATGAATAATCTTGTTTTTCTCTTATCCTGATATGCAGTGGAACATCATTTTCTGTAAACCGTTCTTTAAGAAGCAAATGAATTTTAAGCTTTTATACTTCTTGTTTTTATATTATTTATCGATCTCCATCCTTTACAGATAACTTGCGTGAACCAATATCTCATGTTACAATTGCTGAGCATAAAGACAAAGTTATACAATGTAGATGGCATCCTCACGAAATGGCGTTTGTAAGTACAAGTGCAGATCGTACTGCTATTTGCTGGGCTTTACCATCGTAATTAATGTCGTGCTCACGTGTAATCAAATAATAGTGAACTATAAAAATTAACAGTTTTGTTTTTTAACATTGAGTGAATTGGTACTGATGTATCATTTATGTATTTTATTCATTTTCTGTTAAAATGTTTATTTTTACTATATATATATATTTTCAGATATTATTCATTTGAAATACAATCTCTCAATCACATAGTATTTAATATAAATTTTTCAAAAAAATATTGTTAACGAATTTTTATATAAGTATACAGATGTGTGCATTCCAATCCAATTGGAATCCTCGATTCACAGTTTTTTATTGATAGAATGAGAGGTGAAGGTATTGTGGTGCGATATTGTAGAGAATTATATATTAATTGAGTGAAAATATCTCAATTTGTTTAAAATTATAGGAAAATTCAAAAATGGTGCACTAAAATTTTTTTAAATGACAATGTCGTAATAGGTCCAATAAAATAGGAATTAAATATCAAATTTATAGTAAACTTTATATAAATTATATAAATATCAAACGATGACGTAATAACCAATTAAAACAATACTCGGACATTATGTAAAATTATTTAAAAATTGTTATGAGTTTTATTCAACAAAAAATTGTGTTAGTCGAGGATTCTATTTACTAATTACACCTTTGAAGTAGCTGATAAAATTGCCCATGAAAAGATATAATTTTCCTGTATAATCTCCGGTTAGGATATATACGACGTCGGTAACTAAACTTTTCTATAGATGCATTTTGTTATTTTTTGTCAGTTTCAACAAGATATCAACGGATTTGAAATTTGGAATGAAATTAAAGCTATAGGGAGACGACTTGACATTGCAAAAGGATAGCTAAAAATAATAAAGTCATATTTAAGATCAAAAATGTGTTTGTCTAGCTAAGATTTCTATTGAGAAAGAAATTGCTGATAAATAGGACGTGGAGGATTTGGTTTCGGAAATTCACTTTAAATGATGATTTGTATGCGTTAGTTTTTGTTTTTGTATAAATTGAATATTTTATTTACTCTGTTTATGTACAATTTTTCCTAATGAAATAAAAAATATATTAAGTTTAGATTTTTTGTGTTTTTCTAACTTTCTCCAACTTTAAAATTATTTTTCTATTTTTACGGTGGCCAATTTGCATCTTGTCTACAATCAGAAAACGGCTAGATACGGGCATATGTACAATGAACACTTTTGGATACTATTGCTTTGTTTGGTTATTGAGTTGGTGATAGAATTAGAACTCTTACTCTGACTCCAAGCGTGTCTTTGACTGCCACACAAATAACAATTTACAATGGAAACTATTGAATATCACAAATATTTTCACAATGATACAATTGACTCAACAGCTGACTATTATACCGTGCTTATTACAACACTGGTGATGAATAGCACACTCGTATAACTTTGATTTGTCAAATCTCTCACAACTGAGGAGTGTAATAATTGGTAATTTTAACTGGTTGTTCTCTGATTTTGACTTGGCTTTACTCGTCTAACTTTACTCTATTATCAACTGAATAAACTCTGCTGATTCTCTTTTATTTCTGTTTTCTTTTTAGTTTCTCTGCTTCAATTTTATTCAAATATTTCCAAATTGTTTTCTCAATGGCTTCTCCAAACTGTTTCACTAATACAATTCTCCTACGTGTTCTCTCAATTTTCTCCTCTATCTTTTGTTCTACCTGCTTCTGCTGTGCAACCTACTTTTATACCTCGTCAATTTGTGGCACTTCAGTTTATCTCCAATTCCACCATTTTTCCCAACATGATTTTTCAGTTTTACCTGCGACCGAGTTATCTTTGATAGCTGTCGCAATGTTTATAATTTTTTTCTTTTGCGGCTCCGGCCTGTTTTTGTTTTGTTTCCCTTATCTTTGACAAGCTGTCGAGATAAGAATATTGTTGTTTTTCTGTTTTCCCGATTTTGAAATTCCTTTTCCTTTTTATACTAATTATTTTCATGTTTGATTTCTTTTGTTTCCTTCCTCTTCTTCATTTCTTTTTGCTTCCACTTTCTTTTCTGAGTTCCCATAGATTGTCCCGTTTTTCATGACGATCTTCACCAGGTAATTTTATTTATTTGTTATACTATTTATCATTTAGATATCCTCAACACTTTTCATAACCAATATGGACATTTGAAAATCTTATATTAATCAAATAATGATCTTTATAAAGTTCCTTGAGAACCACACAAAGCAAAGGCGCAAATGGAGACAATAATGTTGTAAGACACAAATCATATATAAAAAACAACTGTATATTGTTGAGGATATCTATATAATAAAAAATTATTGTCAAAGTGAATAAATTGATTGAGTGAAATGTATAAAGTAAATGGTGTACTGCGCCGCAATCTTGAAAAGTAGGAGTGAGTGAAAGATGAAAAAACAAAAAAAAGAAATATGACAAGGCACTTATAAATTGAGTCATATTTCCAACGATAAATTATGTTAATAATAAACTGATTCAGAGCAACTGAAAAGTTGATCAAAACGTGTACAACGTAATATGTATATATGGCCTCAGCTTGACTTAAAATTTCAACACGAAAAAAACAAGTGACCATAAAAACACCAAAATTGAAAAACATAAAAATAAATTAGAAAAGCAATAATTATAGCACTAGGTAAAAAATATAAACATAATAGAAATTTGTTTAACAATTAGTACAAATTCAAATTCATAGCAATAAATAGAAATAAGACATGTTATTAACATTTTGTTCACATTCGTATTATAAATATTATTTAAATTGGGATTTTTTAATTTTTGTTGATGGTCTTGTCATGATTACTTTGTAGATTATTGTTGGGGTGAAACCGAGAATTGAGAGTTTGTTTTAATGGATCGAAAATACCTAGCATAAAAACCGCATAAAGTTGAACTAAAATTTATGATGATACACCAAATAATACAAAATAAATTACATAACACATTGAGAATCAATAAAACCCTTAAAATAAAATAAAGAGATAAATAAATTTAAAATTTGAAACTAAAAATTATTAAGCTTATAAAATAATAAAAATTAAAATTAGTTAAAATTATGTAACTTAAGAAATTTATAGAATCAAATTGTTTAAATTAATAAAAATTAAAATAAAATTAACTAATATTTAAATTCTAAAATTTATAAAATTAAATTATTAAAACTAATAAAAAACTAAATAATTTGATTAATTAAATAAATTGAATTAAAAATAAATAATTACACACACTCATGCATGTGTGCAAAAGTAATTCAAATTTACTGCCTTGGAGAATGCAATGAAAATCAGTATAAATACTGATTGCAAATTCAGTTAAAGTTAACATTGTTTAGACAGTGAAAACAACTTGCTTTTGACATTCTGACATTAACACTAGATTTTTGGTGCTCTCAGTTTTCGGTTCATGCCATCGTGGTAAGTTTGGATTTGGTAATTTCATGTAATGCATAATTTTATGTAATGTTATGATTTAAACTTTATATTCATTTTAGCTTTAGTTAAATTTTGTTTTTTTTGTTGTTCTTTTTAGCATTTATTTCTAAGTAATGTTTATGAGTAGTTTGATAATTAAGGTTTTAAAATTGGATTCGTTCATATTACGATAAGATTTTTAGTAACGAGGAAAGGAATATGATTTTATTTGATTTTATTGTGTATACAATAGTATGAGCGGAAATTATTACTATTGTTAGGGTTATACAAAAGATTTGAAATATGAATATTAAATTGTACATATCAAAATTAATTAAAATTTGGAAAATGTAAGAAACAATATTTTTCGGGGGGAAAAGGTAGTTATAAATGAGATTTTGAAGACGAATAAAATAATTTCAAATTGATTAGAGGTTTATAGAAGGATCAGTAGCCCAAACACAAAACGAAAGCCATTTATCAAGGGATACTCATGTTGGGCTAGAACTGATTTCTAGACCCAAAACTTTATTTTGTGACTAAAAGATGTTGGTACATAGTACGCATACCTGACAATAAGTTTAGTAAAAATAAAGATAAAAACATCAACTAAACAATATTAATTAAGAGAAACAACAGAAAATAAAACATTGAAATTAAATAAAATCTCACAAATGCAAGAAGTATTACAAGAAAATTAACTCAAATATAACAAAGAAACATAAAAATTTACAAAAACAGACTCGAATGACAGTAAAATATTAAATTCTAGATGAAATTCCAGAACAATTCATAAAAATGGCGACATTCATCATAAAAGCCAGGTAAATCAACAAAAGTTAATAAAAATAAATAAGTTATAAAAATAAAAATTTGAAAAAAGAATTTAGAGAAAACATTATTAAAATAAAATTTAACTTTAAGTTAATATAGAATGTTCTGGAATTGCCCAAATCCATTATGAAGGCAACTTTAACAAAAAATAATGAAAGAATAAAAATTTAAAAATAAAAATTATGGCACTAAAATTGCCATTAAAATCATCAAAAATAGAAAATTTTAGAATAAAAACAATTCGAGTTTGTTTTAATGCATCAACACATACACGTGTACTTGCACACACAAAAATAGGTATATGTACCGACACATTTCAGTCACAAATCAATCTTTTATGCCAAAATTTTGTTTTACTGGACTTGAATAGTAAGAGAATTTTCATTATTTGATATTTTAATTATATATTATCATGATAAAATGACTCTATGAATTTATTTTTTGGGTTTATTGTTGTTGTAAACAAGAGTGATCAACGTCGTTGTAGACGCATTTTGTTCACGACGTTGACCAGCCTTGCTTCCAACTTCAAAAATTTCATGCACAAAATATGAGTCTACGACCCCAAATGCACTAAAATAAAGTTTTCATTGCCAGAGGTCGCCACGAACTAATGGTGTTCAACCATGAGTAGGCGGGTAATTCCATATTGGTAGTTGGCATAGTCACAGGGGCTATGCGAACGAAGAAATTTTCGGGATATTAATTGTGGTTACATAATGCAATAGGACCTATCGTACTGTGCTCAGTGTTGTCGGGAAAGTATGTAAATTTTAATTAATTCGACTTTTCGGTAAATCATATACGTAAAACGAACATTCAACTATGTTATAGGAAACACAACACTGGAAAATCTAAACGGGAAATATCACAGATTCAATATTCTACAAAGACACTCTGATAGTCGGTTAATTGCACGAAATTGTTCAAATGTTTAATATGCTTAATATCGAAAACTTAAAATCCACTTCGAAGTAACCTACCTTTTCCTTATATGGTATCATAAAAATTAATATTAAAAGGCTAACAGTGTAACGACCCTAAAATAATTTTGAACGAATCACCTATCATTATATAGTATTACAAAAATCAAATGTCTAGAAAACCTAATTATTATCTAAAAGTATAATGCACTTACAAAAATATTCCAAAATAAATTGCCTTTTCATCATTTAGGATCATTTCAACTAGCCCAACTTATATTCGAAAACTTAACGACGCCAGAACTACCTTTCACGGTTTTTATATTCATGTCTATGCTATCTGACTACCACCCCAAATGTGCACGATCTTTAATTTTTACATTAACATCTAGATTTTTTCATTTGCTAAAATTAAATCTTTATTTTGTGTCTATTTGATTAATTACAAAACAGTTTCTTAAATTATTTCGTCAAAATTTTTGATGTTTATTTTTATATGTATTAAAGACAAATTTATATAAAAGACTTTAAATTTTTATCGTTCAACGGTACTTCTCTAAATTTATGTTTGATTATGTTATATATATATATATATATTGGTGGGTTACTGGGGGTTGAATGTTTAAGTGCTGTTACCAGCGTAACCCAGAATACAACATTGTTTTCCTCTTGGTACCCGTTGAGCAATCAACGTTGGTGCTGTACCAAGGGGTTGAGTACTCGCAAAAAGTGAGCGCGTCAAGCACTGTAATTGTCGAGCACTCTATGGGTTCACGGACGCCGATAGAAGGCACGTGTCCGCTTTGTTTCGGTCCCTCATCGAGATTGTTTTCCCAAACGCCTTTCTACCAATCATCTTGTTTTAGACAACAGCAAAGTTCAATCTCATACTCATTAAATAACAAGAATCATTTATTAAGCCACCACCATATTACAAAGATTGTTCACGCACTCTCGAACGTCTCCCAAGATCATGGATTGTCTTCAGTCTCTTCACTTTCTCTTGCTCGGCCAGCCAGGCCCTTTTCAATTTCTCTCGGGTGTTCCGCCCTAACCGTTTGCGTTTCGGCTTGTTCGTCTGGGCCGGTGGGGATATCTGGGCCAGTTCTACGGGAAACGGGCGAATTTGTGTTTGGAGGGTGCTCTGGATGAACCCTTCATTCAGCTTGGCTTCGAGCGAGCGTACCTGCAATTTCAACGCTCGGATTTCGAGTTGGTCCCGCTCCGCCTGGGCCTGGAGCTGCAGAATGTGTGCCGTGCGTTTCTTCATCTCGGCCGGGCAGAACCAAGTACCTTGGAGTTCCCGGTACTTCGTCTTGAGTCTTTCGACCCGGCCTCGGAGGTCCTCAGCTTGCTGTTGGGCCTGTTCGCGGTCCCTGCGTAGACTCTCGAATAGTTTGTACACTAAAGGGGAACAATAATAAAATTTCGTCACTCGTTGCCATGTGCATAAAGGCAATTTGATTATAAAATTAGGACTGAAGGGAAAGGGGAGGTCATCCCGTCCCTGGAGACACCCCATACGAACTAAGACTTCTATATCATGGTTAAAAGATGATTTATTATATTATGAATATGTATGACCGAAAAGGTTTAATAATAAAAATCACTACAGTTCGTCATAATTGTTACGAAACAAAAATAATAAAAATCACTACAGTTCGTCATAATTGTCACGAAACAAAGAATCAAACAACACCTAGGATCACTAATTAGATCAAATAGTTCGCCCGAATTGTTACTATTGATAGGTTAGGCCGGGTTCTTACGGGGCCTTCCCCGTTTTCGTGGAGGGGCATCTGTCTCCTCCAGCTCTTCAGGAGTTTCTCCCATCATTTCGGCTTTGAGTTGGAGCTCGAGTCTCCTCAGCCGCTTCTGGGCCTCTACCACCTCGTCGGCCGCTCGATCGCGGGCTTCCCATAACACGTTGTTGGTGGGCTCTACTTTTACCCACGCCGGGGCGTCGGGCTCTGGGCCACTTCGGATGACCGGACCATAATTATCCAGGTCCAACCCCCGGTTCCAGTCGTGGATCCGGTACCAGATGTACCGGGTCCGGAGCCGCGTGATCATTTGACTGTCCGCCTCTTCCTCACTGTGGTTACTCACTTGTGACATATCTACGATTATCCAAAATATAAGACTGTTGATTATTACATAGTGAAAAATGTTTAAACTCCAGACTTAAGATTAAATTTCTATCAGCAATCCATAACCAGGGAATTCACCTAAGGAGCTTTAAAATAACATCTATCTTATCAAAGACATAATCCGTTGATACCCAACTCAGTGGTGACTTAACCGACAAACAACCAAACAAAAAAACAACAATCCAAAATTTGTATTTTCGTCTGTGGTTTCTATATATTCATTATAATGCTCGGGCCTGTCAACTTAGTTTTTTCAAAAATGGAAATAAGAAACAAATTCGATTGTTTTAATGGTTCAAAATCATTAACTAATTATTTACATTATAGTATATTATTTAAATTTTAAATTATCTAATTTAGATTTTTAATTTATTATTAGCATCCTTGGCTTCAAAGAAAGTCTTCGCCGACGGAAAGACTCATTGTTGAATAGTATTCCAATGCCTCTTCGTCAGCGAAGCCGTTCATAATGGCCTAATCCACTTTTTATATATTACTTCTCCCTTTTTTAGCTTGTTCAGAATCTGCTCCATCAACCATATTCCGTAGGAAATGATCGCCCTATCTGTGACTGGCTCCTCGGCATTACTGAAGGTTCTGTTGCTGGTTGGTACGCAGAATGATCGATCTGGGATGTCTCCCTTTACGGTAGGTTATTTAAAGATATATAGTGACTCGAGTCTAGTTTAAAATTTAACATTCTATATTAAGAGTAACAACAGTGATTATAATAATGGTATTCACGATTAATAATAATTGTAGGGCACGTGTCCCAAGATTAAACTAGTATACCAGGGGGTCATGGCAATTCCACTTATAAATTATGTTCTTGATCACATTATGTAGTCCTACTTTGTAATTACCTATTATATTTTTAAACCCCAAAAATTTAGATATACTTTGTAGATAGATATTTTCGAATTTTATTTTGATCCTAAGAAATTAATTGTACTTTACAAGTAGGTGTTTATAAGTTATATAGTGGAGATTGGAAGTAGATATACTTTATATTTGTATATTTATAAATTACGTTTTTGCGTTTAGTAGATGATTATAGCTGATGATTATATAGTTATAAATTATATTTCTAACTTGAAAGTTAATTCTACGTTATAATTAGGCATGCATAAATTATATCCCTGAGCTTGAAAATAGTTGTGCTTTATAGTTATATATAAATTATATTTTTAACTTGAAATTTATTTGTACTTTATAGTTGGGTGATCATAAATTATATTTTATACTTAATATATAGTTATAGTTTATGGTTATATATTTATAAATTATCATTCCAACATTAAAATTTAATTATACTTTATAAATAAATTATATTTTTCACACTTGATAAATAGTTATAGTTATAGTTATAGACTTATAAATTATATTTTAACTTAAAATTTAATTATACTTTATAAATGAATTATATTTTACACGTAATAAATGGTTATAGTTTATAGTTATAGATTTATAAATTATATTTTTAACATCAAAAATCTAATTACATCTCATAATTAGATGTCTATAAATATATTTTCGAACTTCAAAATGATTATATTTTATAATTATTGGGTTTAGAATTTATATTTTTACACTTAATAAATAATTATATTTTATAATTATGGATTTCTAAGTTATATTTCTAACATCAAAGCTTAGTTATACTTTATAATTAGATACTTTATATTTATATTTCCACACTTAGGAATGATTATACTTTATAATTATGTGTTTATAGATTATATTTTTACCCTTAAATAATTATAGTTTATAATTATAGATTTGTACATTATATTTTTAACATCAAAGGTTTAATTATACTTTATATTTAGAGGTTTATGAATTATATTTTCGGGCTTAAAAATGATTATATTTTATAATTAAATGTTTATAAATTATACTTTTACATTTAATAAATAATTATAGTTTATAATTATGGATTTATAAATTATATTTTCAACATCAAGGATTTAGTAATACTTTATAGTTAGACGTTTATAAATTATATTTCTGAATTTAAAAGTGATTATATATAGTTAAATCCATCTTTAGATCCATCTTTAAATTTGCAACAAAAATCTTCAAACTAATAATATATATTTAATCAAAGAATTTCTAAATAACAAGTTTTAATTAATTCACAAAATCTGCCAAATCCAAATTATTTAAACAAACAGATATCTAACTCTCCCCTTCTTAAGAATTTTTCCACTTCTTCAGCCACTCGATTCTTCTTTCTTTCGTTCCTTCTTGTGAATGTAGTTCGACTCGATGAGGTGATAGAAATCTGGCGATTTTATATGGGCCATCGTATTGCATACCATCCTTGTGCCTGTTCTGCGGCTCTTTACGTACGAGTACCTCCTCCCCCACCTCGAAAACACGAGTGCCCTCTTTGTCTATCCATAGCTCTCATAGTGTCTGCGGCTTTACTCAAATTAAATCTCGCGTCTTCGATTCTTTCGCTTCTTGATATCTCGCTTGTTTCAGGTTAGAGTGTAGGTTAACACTCCGTCCATAGATTATCTCAAATGGTGATAAACCTGTAGCACTTTGTCGACTGCTATTTATAGTGAACTCTATTCTGGGTAGAAGTTCGTGCCAGTTCTCTCTTCACATCCGCCTGCCAATGTTGCTGTAATAAGATCTCTTATCGTTCGTATGGCTCTTTCGGCTAAACCATTGATTGGTGCTGATAAGGTGAGCTGAATTCCTGTTTGATTCCAAGTTTCTGTAGCTTCTGTCTTAGGAAATTCCCTCGAAATTTCGGCCTCTATCTGTTAAAATGCTCTTCGGTTTTCCAAAATCGATAGATCCAACTATTAAGTATTGTTTTTGAAAATGGTCCCTTCGTCTTGCTTTGTTATTGCAGTTAAAGAAATCAGTTTGCTAAAACGGTCCACCATTACTACCATATATTTTTTCATGGCGTTTATTTCCATGTAAGCCACATCTATAACAATCTGTTCTAGGAAATTCAGAGCTATATCTAGGAATAAATGTTTCCTTGGTTCTTGTCTGATCGATCTTTCTCTTAGCGCAGATCTCGCAACATCGTAAACAGAGTTGGATTGTTTCTTGCATTTTCGGCCAATAAAATATCTTTTCCATATAATGAAATAATTTCTTAACTCCAATGTGACATAGTTCTTCATGTAGTGTTGTTGTTAACAGGCCTGCAATGTTTCTGGGACTAACATTAAGATATTTTGTTCTTTTCTACTGTTATTAATCCTCCATCAATTCGTTGTATTTTTACTTAAAAGGAAACAATTCTTTTTCTCCCGTGTACATCCATTTTTTTTTTGTTTTTTTTTTTCCCCCCCAATATCTTCGCAGCTCTTGAAACCGAATGTCCTTTTGTTGTTGTTTCCCATACTTTTTCCATATCTTCTGTTCCTTTGTATAGTATTATCTATCTAATCTTTGATTTTCCTTGCTTAGGCTTCTTCTGTCTTGTTTGACACTGAGTGCAAACCATACATTTTAATCTTGATAGTCCATCTGCATTCGAGTTTTCTTCGCCTTTCCGATATTTTAGTTCAAAATCTATTCCTACAGGTTAGTACTAACCATGTTTGGAACTGCGGACTGCTTGGCCGTTTTTTTAGTGTTCATTGAAAACCAATGCCTTGTGGTCGGTGCGAATTATAATTTTT